>JAVXUO010001930.1:0-44696 GCA_033065855.1 Escallonia rubra | reverse complement strand
ATACGTATTGCTATATTTGTAGTTGTGCAAATGTGTTTGTTGGTTTGATATATTAGGAAATCTTTTGAGTGAGGATTAAGCGCTTCTTCGTAGGTGCATGCCTTTTGCTTTGTGCTTTGCACTTGGGCTTTAGAGACTTCTTGCCCTTTAGGTGCGCCTTTGCTTTAAATAACTTTGTTGAGAACCATTATCTATTTTAAGTGTTCATTAGTTGCTGCTAAATCATGACATACGTATTGCTATATTTGTGGTTGTGCAACAGAGTTTGTTAGTTTGATATATTAGGAATTCTTTTGAGTGAGGAATATGCGCTTCTTCGTAGGCGCATGCCTTTTGCTTTATGCTTTGCGCTTAGGCTTTAGAGATTCCTTGCCCTTTAGGTGCGCCTTTGTTTTAAATAACTTTGTTGAGAATCATTATCTATTTGAAGTGTGCAAATCAAGATCAGTAAGGAGTCCGGAGTTCATATGCAGGCAAAAGTGTAATTTGTTACAGGTTTGTTGAGTTTAGTGCAGCTCAGCATGGAAACGTACATACGGGTCTATTTCAAATTTACATGTCAGACACCGTTCCCCTACTATCGATGAGCTGTGTCAACCTTTCAGTTTGTTCTTGCCCATGAGGGAATTACTCTCTCTCTCTCTCTCTTCATTGGGGGCTGGTGGGGTGGGGAGGGTGCTTTTGTCCCCGATCATTTATCTGATTTATTTTGGCTCAAGAGCTTACTTCCTATCACTCTTATGATTCATCATTTGTCACTGACTCACTGTCTGATTAGTTGATCCCTCTTGTTCTGTTAAGTTGTTATTAAGAAGTGGTCGCTCTCCTGAGGAAGCTCTAATGATTCTTGTCCCGGAGGCATACAAGAATCATCCAACCTTGTCAATCAAATACCCTGAGGTAATTTCTGGAAATGTCAGAAGATTGGCATATATGCTTTTGACAAAATTTATGCTTTTGACAAAATTCTTGTGCTGGTGCACTTCTAATATCTGTTATGCTGGGGTGCAATGTAGTTGATTTCGCTGGATTTGTCCAGCTTCTAATATCTACTAACTCAGCTAGTACATTACATCTGATTTGTCCTAAAATCTACTAGCTCAACTAATACATGGTATATATTGTGCTCATTATACGGAATGCGATACTTACATTTGTTCTAAAATTGTTTTGTTAGGTTGTCGATTTCTATGATTACTACAAGGGTCAAATGGAGGCTTGGGATGGACCGGCATTACTTTTATTCAGGTAAAACCTCTGAAAGCTGGTTCTATCATTTAACATACAAGCTATTGTGATATAAGTTCCATGCTCATAATCCATGGGACTTAAACCTATAGAAGGCTTGTTTAGGGTAAAAAGGGAAAACCATGATTCTGAAAAGGTTGGCCCTAGTTTGTGGATACTGGTACTTGGTGCTTGTGCAAAGGCCTGAGAAGGGGATGGTCTTAAGCTGTTGACGTTGTCCGTATGAAGTGTTCCCACGAGGACTATCTAGTGAGTGGAGAAGAGGACTAAATAGTGGGTGTTGAGCAGGAGATTCCTGACCTCTGAAAAGGAAGGGGCTTGGCTCCGGTCTGGTGGTAAGTCTCTGAGCGAGAGTCAATCTCTCTCTCCTGCATCCGGAGAGAATGCTTTTTGCTTTTCGCCTGGCTCCCCATGGTCTTCACCCTCACTGGTGGTAGCAGGCGAGTCGAGGAAGGTAATTCACCGATCTGTCTTTTGATCAGAGGTGTGGGTTCGAGTCCAGATTGTGGCAAAATCTGTTTTCCTTTCAGTAAAAAGCAGGATTCATGCATTTATAACCATACCTATGTAATAGTTTGTTGGATGTCGTTTTTGCTCTCAATACGTAGCGTGATGCATTTTTTAGGGGGCACCAATGATTTAACTATCAACCAATTATACTATACTGCCAACAATATTACCAGTTTACCTATCTCTTGACGGGACATCAATTACGTAAGGTTGTTCTATGCTTAGGCAGTTGGAAATTAATTGCAGTACCAGCTGACTGTGTGTGACATAGAATGACACCTAACAATTAGGTTTCTTATCTGTTTTGCAACTCAGAAGGGATTTGAACCTACAGTCCTAATCATATTCATGACTGTCCTAGGGGGAAGCTGTTTGAGCTCCAAGATTTCTCTCGTTCCACCACTTCTTCCACCTTTGCAGAATACAAAAAATCTTCTCTGTGAACATGTTGATTAGTGCCTGTAGAAATCTGACTGAGATATTAAAAAGGGTTTAGTGTTGTGTTATCTATCTCTTTTTTATTCCCACCAATTATTTGTTGTTGTGTGGGGTGCAGAGCAATAACCTTCTTTTACCTCTGATCAGCTGCTTGAGTGCATAAAAGAATTAGTTTAACTGCCAGAAAGTGCTTATGTTGTCATACACGGTTTTGGTGAATTAATCGATTATCTTATTTGTCCACTGAATCATAAATTGGTTTTGGATGAAATATTTACGTATTGGCTAATATATTAATGTACTTGCTAATCCTCTGTCAACGAAATATACCCATGTTTATGCTAACTGGATTAGACACTTTGGAAGATTGAAAAGTCATTATTTTTCTCTTCTGAACTTTGATAGTTCTGACTTCTGAACTGTATTATACTTTAGTGCTTTAGTTAATTTTTTTTTTTGGTTATCATACTAGCACTAAAGGTTGTCTTTCAGTAGGGAACACGTTATTGTGTATGAAACTCTTCAATACTTGACTTCGAATTAGATCAAAAGTTAGCAAAGCCTTTTTAAAGCTTCACCTAACAAATTAAATGAAGCTTTCATAAATTTGAATAGTTGTGGTTGTCATTGCACTATGTGAATCACAAATATCATGATATTTTTATTTAATATCGACCTTGCCCGCTAAAGAAGTGGTGGCAAGTTTGTTATGAATTTTCCTTCAGACAGATTTCATTTGTAGACAGTGTTTGCCCAATTACTTTGTGCATATGCTCTCTCAAATTTAGTTTAAAATTATAAGTCATTACTCCTCTTCCCTCACTTTTTGCATTCATATGAACAGTGATGGAAAAACAGTTGGAGCTTGTCTGGACCGAAATGGACTTCGTCCTGCTAGATATTGGCGGACAATAGACAATGTCGTCTATGTTGCATCTGAGGTGTGTCTGTTGTATCATCTCTTTCCTGTGTAAACGTAAATTCAATTCTGCCCCCATTTCTGGTGCTTGGAATGAATATTGGTACGTCTTTCTTAATTTTGTTTAACCAAACAAAATACGGAAATGACATTTTTGGATTTATTAGAAATTATCAGGAACCCCTAGTATCCAATGTTGGAAGTCTGAGTCTCAAGTTGGTAAAATTGTTCCATTGACCCAAGCTACTCTGTCTATGGATCTTGGAGATGACCTTGTGTTTAAGGGGAAACTTCCACACATTTAATTATTTTCCTCTTATATTATTTGTTCTCTGGATAACGTATCAGGGTACCTTGTCTTGTTAAAGATGTGGAGATTGTAAAGTTGGTCGTGGATTGTGCTTGTTGTATGTGATCACTTTCGTATTTTTGGCTGAAAATTCTGAGGGAGTTGGAAGCTGATGCCTAAGCGAGCAGAATATCAATCGTTGCCAAAATGTAAAAGTATTTGATGGTAATTAAAGTGCTTCAAAAGTTTGTCCATTATGGTATGATTTATGAAACAACGCTTACTTTCAAAACAAATGTGGTAAGAGAGAGATTTGGGAGGGTTTTCTAGATTCTCGGTATAACACCGCAAGGATAAAATATGACAAACGACACGTTATCTTTCTAGTGACTGCTGAAAGGAGATGTTTTTACTAAACATGATTGCATTCATATACTTCAATATATCACATTGTCATCTTAGTCGTTAATTGCATCTCATTTTCTGTTGTTTTCAACCTTGACTTCACAGTCACTATGAAGTATGATACTGATCATAAGTTTCCTTGCTCTTATCTAGGTTGGTGTTCTACCAATGGACGAGTCAAAAGTTATAATGAAAGGCCGTCTAGGTCCAGGAATGATGATAACTGTTGATCTACAGAGTGGTCAGGTTTGTAAAGAAATTCAGACCTGTAACTTGCTTGGTGTTTCAATAAAATTGCTGGCGTAAATATGCTTCCACTTGACCATTTTGGGTATGGTTTTTCCTTCCACTGTTGAGTCCTTATAACACACTTTTTCTTATTTCCAAATGTGTTAACATGCTTATGTCCTGATCCTATTTCCCAATGGTTAGACAGACAACATAGATAAAACAAGAAGAATCTTAGTGTTTCTCATCGCTATCGATTTGCTTATTGCATGTGTCCTGGCATAGTGTCATTCTTATTTCTTGCTTCATGATGTCAATCAACGACTGTATGCATGAATGCAACTTCCTACATATGACAACCACTCAACCAGTATTTAGGTTTATTGCATAAGATTTAATCAAGGGTACTCAGCGGATTGTTAGGTAGAAAATTATATGGTAGTTTTTATGTTTGTTTCAAGCCAAAGGCAGTAAGAACTCGCATCATTAGTAGTTTGGTTTGTTGCATAAGATGTAATCAAGGTCACTCAGCAGGTTGTCAGGTATAAGTGTATGTGGTCGTTTTTATGCTCGTTTCAAACCAAAGGCAGTGAGATCTCACATTGTATGTAGCTGGTCGATGAGGTAAAAGTCGACTTCTTTACTATAGCGCGAGTGGGGAAGACGAAATTCTTGTTGAACACTCCCTCAACCAAAACTTGCCGGGTTATACGAATTGATCCTTGGTCACGCGGGTACACGCCACCAATACCAAAGGTTCTTACGGTTGAGGATGTTCCGGTACTGTAGTTGAGTTTCTTTTTCAGATACTGGAGGAAGCTATCGTTGTCCAATGTCAGAGCTTGCTGGCTTAGATAACGATATGATCAGCCTTCGACTGACTGAATTTTCCTTTAGTATTTCTTTCTATCATCTAGACAATTTTAAATTGCTAGCTTCTGTATTTGAGGTATTTTCAATTGGGTGGATTTTCATGATGGATAAGTTTTAGCTGCAAGCAGGGCTGTAGCAAGAGGCTAACGCATCCCCCCCCCCCCCACAACACCCCACACCCCTTAAAATTAATAGTCATCAAATATGGTTAGTGGCAAAAATTTGGACTAACAAACTGCTGCTAAATTTGTCAACAAAGGTACCTGGGTAGCAACAGTTATTTGTCTGTAAATGGGAGGAGGATCAATAAAATTGGGTCTCTGTCATTATGTATCATATAATAAGAGCTGCTTTTTAAACTTGAAAACAGGTCTATGAAAATACAGAGGTTAAGAAGCGAGTTGCCTTATCAAACCCTTATGGGAAGTGGCTGAAAGAAAGCACGCGATCCTTGGGAAATGCGAACTTCCTCTCGACAACCATTATGGACAATGAAGCAATACTAAGACGTCAACAGTGAGAACTTCCATTTCCCTTTTCCTGTTAGCTCTTTTCAGATGGCCATCATATAGTAGAGTTGTCGTGCTGTAGGTGCATATTATTCATGCATAATTTCAATTTATTTAAGGTGGATTTTTCCAACTTTAGTCATGTGAAGTTTGTCATCTGGGTAACCTAATACTTAGTTTGCGCAAGGAGCTACATTTCATGTGTCTTACGAGAGCCTTAAATTTTACGAAAATGATAGTCTTATTCCTAAAGACAGGAGACGGACTTAATGCCTTACATGGAGTTTTGTTACTTGAATAAACTTGGTCACATGTACGAAATTATTAATAGTTTGATGTGTATAGAAAGGTGTGCAGAAATCAGCATATATAACAAACTAGACTTGCGGTGTTTCCTTTCGATGGTTTTCTGCTTTAGGGAGAAGTAGAAGGCAATGGAACTCAAAGGTTTGATGATAAATCGTAGAGATAAGGTGAATAACAATGATTACTATTGAGAAAATTGGAATTTCTAGTGCTAAAGGTAGTTCACTATCTCTCTCTTCCTGTTACAACTTTCATACATATTACTGCAAATTGGAGTTTTAATTGATTCGTAACTTTATCATTGGTGAATATGAAGACTTTTTAAGTATAATACCGGTGATACTTAATTCTTGGGGAAGGAAATAGGGAGTAGGGAATGAAGTGTGCACATAGTGTGCCTCACATACTTCTAGTTTATGCACAAACGACTCCCTGTGTTAATTGATTCGTTCAAGCATTATTATGTGTATATGTTCATATAACATCTATTTGTGGTTGAATGCAAGAAAAGTGTAGAATATGTCGTTAGATCTTGTATTAAAATAAGTTTTTGCATTGTACCGATATCATATTATGTTTGAATCTATTGCAATGACTGTTTTTTAAATGATAAGTACCCTGTAATAAGCACTTTGCATCTTAATTTATGTTATTCTACTTTTACTTGGATTATTGCAATATTCACTATCTTGAGGGGTCAATACTTTTATTATCTGATGAAAAACAGGGCTTACGGCTACTCGAGTGAAGATGTCCAAATGGTTATTGAAACTATGGCTTCACAAGGGAAGGAGCCCACATTTTGCATGGGAGATGATATTCCGTTAGCAATATTGTCTCAGAAGGGGCATATGCTTTATGATTATTTCAAGCAGCGGTTTGCTCAGGTACTTAAAGAATTCTTTTTCTTCTTATTCTTCTTCTTTTTTTTTTTTTTGCCTTTTCTCTCCTCTCCTAAGAAACTTCTATATACGTACAAGGTGGCTTGTTACAACACTATTATTCTTAGTATACTCGTATAGTAGCTAAAGTAAAGTGTCTTATTATTATACCCGTATTAGATCTTGTATCTATTCTTCTACTTCTTTCACTCTGGAATTGCCGCTCAGTACTAGCATATTCTGTGATGCAAAGATGTTGGTATTAGGCTAGTGTACTATGTGCCACTAGCTACTGTGATAAGTTATGAACATCAAGAAAAATGCATTTTCTAATATAAGCTCTGATGAAAATGTCCAGGCTTTATTTTCTGTTGTAGTACTTGTTCCGTCATTCTCTTACTATTATTGTAGACATATCCTAGAATAGTATCTGGTTGCTAGATACAGTAGATCTGATGTCCCTCCTGCTGTTGGTTCATGTGTATATTTCAGGTTACAAATCCAGCGATTGATCCTCTTAGAGAAGGTTTAGTTATGTCTCTTGAAGTTAATCTTGGAAAGCGTGGTAACCTATTGGAGGTTGGACCTGAGAACGCCTCTCAGGTATGCTAGCATCATCCTTTTTCTACCTTCTGTAGATAATATCAACTGCTTACCTGTTGCTTATTTCAGCTTATCCTATATTTAAGGAAGTAGGAGAAATATTTTGTTTACCAGGCCTGTCTCAAGCTGTTTGTCTAACTGTTTCCTCCTTGGCTTTCAGAAAACAACTATCAATAATACTGTTTCTGATCAACTGATAAATGCTAACTGACATGAGTCCCATTTGTCATCCTGCTAGATCTTTCTTTTGGGTCCCTATATTCTTCTTACTTGATTAGCTAATCAGTTTAAATTGGATCAGGTGAGTTTGTCGAGTCCTGTTCTCAATGAAGGGGAGCTTGAGTCATTGTTGAAAGATCCCAACTTAAAACCCCAAATTCTACCGACATTTTTTGACATAAGGAAAGGGGTTGATGGTTCCTTGGAAAAGACACTATATAAGCTTTGTGAAGCAGCTGATGAAGCTGTTAGGAATGGTTCCCAATTGATTGTTCTCTCCGACAGGTCCGACGAGCTGGTAAGTCCCTCGGGTTTTTCCCTTTTTTTTATTCTTCTGTGGAGTAATTTATAGTGCGTGTCTCTGTGTGTGTGTGCGTGTCTCTCTTCTCTCTACACACACAGAGGCGCACACAAACATATCCACACACATAGACACGTGGAACACTAATTTTAAAAGACGCTTTTTGCATATGCTTGATTTTTTTTCCTTTTGATTCGAACAAAGTTTAACTACTCTTTCCTATTTTACGTCTCCTTCCGAAGCATTACCTTCCGGTGCTGGTTCTCTATCTGTCGATGGCTTATTTGCACTAAGATTTATCTTTGATTCAAGCCAGGAACCAACTCGGCCTGCAATTCCAATACTTCTTGCTGTAGGTGCTGTTCACCAGCATCTAATTCAGACTGGCCTTCGAATGTCGGCTTCAATTGTTGCTGACACCGCTCAGTGCTTCAGCACTCATCAGTTTGCTTGTTTGATCGGTTACGGTGCAAGGTTAATTTCCTTCTCTATGACTAGTTATTTTTTGTTATCTCTTGTCACTTAAAGAAATGATACTCCGTTTAAGATAACTTTTCAGTATAAGCACGCAACCAATCTATGCATCCCCTGATACATGTATCCACCGCGATATTGCTGACAGAGGCTGTTCTGAAGTTTAGTTGAACTATCTCTTGTTATGAGGTTCTCATCTATATATGTTGAGCCCTCACTCGGCAAAAGAAACCCCCAAATTGCACCAAAAGAAGGATAAGAAAGAGAAAGGCGAAACTTATGAGCTATGTTATATGTGGTTGATGTTTTAGCCTTTGAAGAAATAGAAGGTTAATGTGGACAACTTAGTGTCATCCCTGTCTTTCAAAACTGAAGAGGATGAATGTCAATCACCATTCCATTTGGCACTTAACCGAAAGACTATTATCTGACCCGCATTCTTTTTATTCCCATGAAATGGCAAAAGAGCACTATTGGTGCCAACTATGTGGTCCTTGTATTACTTTGTTTGAAGCTCCCCTCAAGTTGTTCTACAGAATGGTCTATCTTTGTTGTCCTTCACTTTACTTCTAGCACCTTAACAGAGTTCACTGTGTTTCGTTGGAATCTTCATAGTGATTCAAGTCATCCCTGGATTTTTATTTGCAGTGCTGTATGTCCGTACTTGGCATTGGAGACATGCAGACAATGGCGCTTGAGCAATAAAACTGTAAATCTGATGAGGAATGGAAAGATGCCAACTGTTACAATTGAGCAAGCTCAAAAGAACTTCTGCAAGGTCTGTACATCAGTTTTTTTAAGATTATATTTTATACTCTCTCTTCAACTTCAAAAATTGAAATACGTTTTTCTGGTTAAATTTGCTTCAAATACACTTCTCACACATTTACCTGTAATCCCTTTTTCACTTTTATGCCATGCAAGTCCAACATGAGTGTTCTAGAAGATAGTTACCTCAGGTTGGTGTTTTCTGAGCAGATTTAAGTGCCAGATTGGTATACATAGCTTATGTTGACATATCCCTGGGGTTTGTGGATATTTTTAGAAGCGTTTGGACAATGTCTGGAAAAGTGTCCAGATGTGACTTCATAACCTAGTTGTATGTTTTGATGTGAACTAAAAAGGTGGGTGTATAAGTCTCTTTTCATGTATTTATGTGCTAGATGCCGTTTTTGATCAGTGGGAAAATGCTGTGAAACGTAATGAAAAATAGAAGCGTAAACTGCAGTTGTACTCCCGATACTTTTTGACACTCACTCCCAATGGAGATTACTGAACCCTTTGGCCCTTTGGTTTTTGTTATGTATCAGTCTGTGATCATTCCACTCCTCAACCTAATGTGCACCTATGATTTGATTGTGTGATTTTGCATTTTTGCGCCTTATTGAAGTTTGACATTTCAAGATTATATAGATAATCTTCAACAGCAATAACGAGTGTAGCATTAAGGTTTAATCACATCGATTAACATATGAACGGAAATTCAAACCATTGAAACTTGCGTATTTTAAAACAAAAAGCTAAGGTTAGATCATCTCGCTTTACCCATATAAGAGAAGAAAAATAAAGTCATTCAAAATTTAAGAACATTTTCCTTTCTTCTTCAGTTAACAGTGCCACCATTTGTAATTAAAAACCTTCCATCATTTCTTGGGCCATCGATTAGATCATCAGTTAACACTGTCTACTGCCTCCCTCGCTTCCATCAGTACCCACTGACAATCACCTCTTTGGCCAAAATAACGGAATGCACAATTGTGGATTTTGACCACCCTTTATGAACTTGGGCTTCCAACGATCATTGTCAGTTGAAAAATTATTTTGAAGATGTCTATAGAGAACCATCTAATAGTAGAGAGGGAGAATGCTTTGAGTTCAAAACAAGAACTGAATCTATATACTATAATGTAGGGTGGGGCTATTTGCTTACCATTTTCTACTATTTAAACACCCTTCTATGAATACTTGTCAGTAGTAATCCAGTTGAGTTCGTGGATTTACCTATGCCGTATATATATATATATATAGACACACACACACACACCTGATTGATATTCACAATTTCTATGTTGCTTGTTCTGAGAATTTTAGAAAATAACAAACACTAAAACAGACTGAAGAATTATCGTATATAAAGGCCTAGGGAGAGGGGAAGGAGATAATATAAATGATAGCAGTTGTTAAAGTTCGAAAACATACAGAAGATGGAGACTTATGCATATGTTATTAAATATCAAACAAGGAAACTTACTCCACTTTTGCCACTAAAAATCTAATAAATTATTTTCCATATGGAATCTTCTGCCTCGTTTCTGATGCATATTGTAATTATCTGTATCTGAAGACCTCCCTATCACGCTGTTAAACCCCTGGTTCTATGTATCCTGAGCTTAAGGGTTTTAGACTTTGCTTTCATATGGCAGTTCATAATGACTGTTTTATGCAATTCCAGGCAGTTAAATCTGGTCTACTGAAAATTCTCTCCAAAATGGGCATCTCATTGCTTTCGAGGTATGCACTCTGCTCCTAATCCACTGAAGAGGCGTTTTCAAAATCTACATCTTTTGTCTATTGATCTAAAGCTATAATCTTTCTCTCTCTCTCTCTCTCTCTCTTTCCCCCCTTGCTTTTGTTCCCTGTAACTTCAAAAATTTTCTTGGATGTAGTTATTGTGGAGCACAGATATTTGAAATTTATGGACTCGGAAAAGAGATCGTTGACCTTGCATTTTGTGGGAGTGTATCAAGTATTGGTGGATTAACTTTTGATGAGGTAAGAAACACACCCAAAAAAATTAAAATAACAATTCTTTATGCTGTACTTTTGTTGTTATCTTAAGTTTGTGAATTCCTTACAAGATTTACATTGAGAGTATTGATGTGAACTCGTACAATTGGGGCAGACTCTCTATCACAAATCTCCTTATGGTATACTGAATAGACAATTTCACTACACCTGATTATTTACATGTAATGATTTGTAAGACACTCTATCATCTCTCATAGTTTGTAAACAGATGTGTATATCTCAACAATGTTGGGTACTAAGAAAAATCATACCCATAAGAAGAGATAGCTGAAATGTGAAATGCTTAGGATGGGCAACCGCGCGAGGAAGGAAATAATAAGAAATGGTTCATGCACAAGATGGCTGGGCCGATACAAATTTAGGAAAGATGAGGGAGCACCGGTAGTCTGGTCATGTCTAACGTAGACCTTTAGATGCCCCAGTAAGACAAGGTACGCGTATGGGAAAAGGTACTGAGAAAAGCTTGATAGCTAGGTATTTATCAGAGAACATGTGATTGAACAGCGGAGAACGGAAGAAAAGGATTCATTTAGCAGATTCCAACTAGTTTGGGCGAAAGGCCTGACGATGATGATGATGGTGGTTGTTTGGATATGGCTCAGTCTTGTTGACTATAACTAAAAATGAGGACCTGAAGGAGTTCAGTGCTTCAAACAAATGAAAACGATGAATTTGTCACTTTAATTCGTTAACTGGAAATACATTGCTGGCAATGATGGGAAAAAAAGTACAGTATACTGACTAAAAAATGTCTATCTCACTGCTCTTTACTCGCGAGTGTCTTTCAAATACTGTCGACTAAGAATCAAATATACTTTAACATTTCCGAGGTTGGAGATTTACCAAGTTCCACAGTATGTCTAGAGCAGCTTTTGTCTTTTCTGCGATGTTTTTTGGTTGGACCTCTAGTACTCTAGTTCAGGGATGGTCATTTTAGGTCTCCGCTAGAGCTATCTGAAGGGCATATTTAGTGTTTGAGTTGGTGGGTTTTTGCTGTTCTGTGTGTAACTCTTGCTAACATGGGTTCGCTAGAGGGGCGAAATACTTCCTCTAGTACGTTTTCACCTATGAAAGGCGAAAAAGAACTTAGAAACCTTTTAGTTACCAACTTTCAACAGTTTGTAAATGGAAGTTCCGAGTGTCTAGCAAGTTGCTGCATACTCATCAGTGAAGAGCTTATACCCAATTAAGGTGCAATTTTTTGTGTTCTAGAACCCTGTTGTGTCGTGGCAAAGCAGAGTGTTGTAGTATCAAAGATGTCCAGCATTATACAAATGGTTTGTCTCCTGACAATAATTTTTTTGCCTGCTTGACAGCCTGAGCTTAAAAATTATGAAACCAAGGTGCAGTTTGCGGACATTTCCATCTTCAGTTTTAGTTCTGCTTTCCAGATTTTCTTTTCCATTTTGAACAATTGAGAACTCCATTATTGAAGAGACCAAATTGAAGTTTTCAGTTTTCATTTTTACTTTTGTTTTTGCAGCCCCACCTTCAAACTTCACTATAACCGAATTTAGTTCAGTTTGTCAAACTCCATCCTCCATTTAACCACCACCACCAATACTGCACCTTTTTACCACTGGAGCCATCATAACCCCTACATGTACCCACAATTGCCACCTTGACTGCCACTCTTTTCTGCCACCGTATCTGCTATTCCATAAATTGCCACAGCAGTTAAGGACTCCCACAGGTCCACAGTCATAGAAGCTCCCGTACTTTTATATCTCACCCATTACACCTGGATTGAACCAGCACCAGCTACCCATTATCTTCAGACCATTTTGCTTCTAAAGGTTCTCTCCTTGTATAACCCAACCAGAGCAGCAATGGCCTTATGAACAAATTGCCACCACTTCGATTATATCCATCACTCTCTGATCGAGTAGATCTGAAGGTTTCAGAGATATATCTTTCTATTGGCATCACCATCATCACCACACTGTTTACAGATTTGTGACTTTCGACAAGGTCATGCAGTGGAGGTTCATTGTGCTTGGAGGGCAGTGGCGGCAGAGGAGAGGGCTGGTGATGCAGTGGTGATAGTTGGCGGGGTTTTTGTTGGTTGCGATGGTTCTCCTTAAAGCGAAGAAAGAAGAAGAAGAAGAAAATAGAAGAGAAAAAGAGAGTAGGAAATCAAACACCTCTTGGTTTTTGTGGAAGTAGGCTCAAACTACTTTTAGTTGCGCCCTTTTCTTTGCTTATGATAATTGGAACTAAATACCAACAAGTTCTTACTGATATGCAAATATTGAACAGGTGTTAAGATAGGGTCCCTTTTTTCTAATTAAAAAAAGATCATAAATATGAAATAGGACTGCCTAACATAGATTCTTGTAGATTTTTTGCGTTAGGGATAATATTGCTTTTATTTTGAACCTTCACCAGTGTTAGTGGCTTTATTGGCGATGTTCTGGGAAGCAGCTATTGGTGTAGGCATATGCATTATTGTTAGCGTAATGTTATGAATCCGTAGCATTACCTTTTACTGATTTGTTCTTAAGTCGACTATTTATTTCTTCCAGCTGGCAAGAGAGACTTTGTCATTTTGGGTGAAGGCTTTCTCTGAGGATACAGCTAAAAGACTTGAAAACTATGGATTTATACAATTCAGACCAGGAGGTATATCTCGCTGTCCAACACCTTCATAGAGCCTGAGAGCTTCAATCTGGTAAAATATATATTGTATACTTTTTATAAACAGTGCTGAATCTCTGTTTACTTCGTCTATTTTGAAGGGGAATATCACGGAAACAACCCAGAGATGTCTAAACTTCTCCATAAAGCTGTTCGCGAAAAGCGTGAAAGTGCATATTCAGTTTACCAGCAGCATTTGGCTAATCGACCTGTGAATGTAAGTTGCTGAACTGCTTTTCATTCTCTCTGGCATTCTGGATATTGTCTATGCTGTTTACACTTTGTTGATGCTGCATAAAAGAAACGTTTGTGTTCTGGAAAGCAGATGAATGAGAAACTTGAACACATCAGCACATGATTCCTGTATGTAGGCCCTATAGCAGGAAGTTTTTATGTACTGAAATTCTATGTAAGCAGCTTGCAAATGATGTGAAGATTTGTTTCGTTATGTCAATGCAGGTTCTTCGTGATCTTGTTGAGTTTAAAAGTGATCGTTCCCCAATTCCAGTAGGAAGGGTTGAATCTGCTTTTTCTATCGTCCAGCGGTTTTGTACTGGTGGAATGTCGCTTGGAGCTATTTCCAGGGAAACTCATGAAGCAATTGCCATTGCAATGAATAGAATAGGGGGAAAATCTAATTCCGGAGAAGGTGGCGAAGTATGTCCATTTAGTCATTGTGGAATGTGTGATGATCTTAATTTTAAATTGCACACACACATGTATTCTTGTTTAGCTCCATCTCAATTTGCTATATCATCCACGGAATTTCGATGAAAGTTTTGCTTATTATACTTCACCCCAGGATCCAATTCGTTGGAGTCCACTCACTGATGTTGTTGATGGGTACTCTCCCACACTTCCACATCTTAAAGGCCTTCAGAATGGGGATACAGCTACAAGTGCTATCAAGCAGGTAAATTTGCTTCGCTTGCTTTTAAAAAAAAAATGTTAATCCTTTTTTAGTGTCTGTTTGAGAGATTGACTACTGTGCTAATGGAGGAACACTTTTAAGTTTTTTATGTCTAATCTAACCCCAAGGGATAGGTCAACTGGTAATGGGCTTGAGGAAGTATCTTTAAGGTCCTTATTTTGAGTCTCTTTGGGACCATGTGATGAGTTAAATTCTTTGCGAATCCCTAGGCCGGACATAAAGATGCCTTGGGAAACGTGACAGCATGGTCTGCATAAGCTGGGCCGTCATACCACCTTACTGCTGACCCAAATGTATACTGCCTCCGTCCCAGAAATATTGCTCAAGTTTGACTTGCACAAAATTTGAGGAAATTTGGTCAATTGTGTTGTTATTCTACTTGTACCCTTAGCCTTTAACACCGATCAAAACGGATCAACAGTCGGTGTCTCAAAACTGTTGATTTCTTCTCCAATCCATGAGCACTGTTATGTCAGTTCATCTACTCTAATAGGAATTTTTTTTGAAGATCGAATTTTATACTCCCGAGCTTATGCTGTTCACCAAGGCCCATACAAGACGATGACTTTGCTCAAACTCAGATTACAGATTGCCTCTCATTTTTTATGGTATCAAATCTAACGTTAGAAAACTACCAAATTCACAACTTCAACCCGAAATCATAAGACCTCTTTAGGGAATCAAATTCAAAATCAAATATAGATGTAAACAGAAGATTAAAGTCTAAAATAAAAAATCTGTTTAAAGCCAGATCTGAGACCTAGACCTATATCGAATCAGTCTCTAATGAGATCGAAGGAGGCGATGGTGGTAGATCTCGAAAAAGACGAGGTGGTGGTGGTGGCCGAAGAAGGCCACCGCGCGTGTGCCAATGCTGTAGCCTGACTTTATGGTGGTCTTTGTCAGTGTGGTAGGTTGTGATCTGTGAAGCGAAAGAACAGGTACGGTGGAAGAAAAAGATGTTGAGTGGAGAGGAGAAGAAAAATGACTGTTACGGTAGAAGGAGCATGCCAATGGAGGGAGACATGAGAGGAGAAAGGAGAGGGAGACAGTAAATGTAAACATTAAAGAGGAGAAAGAGAAGGAGAATAACGAAAACTTTTAAAGGGCAGAAATTGAAAAATACACAACTTTATTGATTTAGAAACTCAGCAATATTTATGGCACAGCCCGAAAAGGAAATATGAGCAGTAATTGTGGGACAGAGGGAATATATATTGTGTATATAATATTCTAGATGCTGCAGCTATCAGATGGTAACTCCTTACAAGTTAAAGATGCTTCTTACTGCTACACAATTGTGCACTTTCTTATGCACAGTCTTCGAATATACTTCACAGAAGATGTTTCTTTTAATCTTTCAGGTTGCTTCAGGACGTTTTGGTGTCACTCCAACATTCTTGGTCAATGCTGCTCAGCTAGAGATCAAAATTGCACAAGGTGCAAAGCCTGGTGAAGGTGGTCAATTGCCTGGAAAAAAAGTCAGCGCGTATATTGCAAGACTAAGAAATTCGAAACCTGGGGTTCCACTAATTTCTCCTCCTCCCCACCACGACATTTATTCTATAGAGGATCTTGCTCAATTGATTTTTGACCTTCACCAGGTGAATACTTATGGCATCTTGATCTGGTTAATTTTTAAGATTAAGTTATTTTTAGAACATAAAAGCCTGATTTCCTGTTGTATGAGCAGGTCAACCCTAAGGCTAAGGTATCTGTAAAGCTCGTCGCAGAAGCTGGAATCGGGACAGTAGCTTCTGGGGTTGCAAAGGGTAATGCTGATGTCATACAGGTGCGATCACTTATCTGCTTCTTCGCATGATCTGCATTCCAATGTCCAAGATGTCTATCTTTTCTGCTTGTAGGAGAGCTGGCAATGTTGTTTAACAGTTATTACTAATATATCTTTGAAAAATATATATATGCAGTGGAAGAGAATAGTATTTAAACAAGTACCCCTTAGATGTAGAAGTTTTCAGTTCATGTCCGTATGCTTTTCACTGTTATCTATAAATTTAGTTCAAGGAATGCAAAGACCATTGCGGATTCAGATCCCTTTCGGTGTAAGTTTAATTCTTAACATATCAAAATTAAGAGTTATTGGTAGATGGCATTAATAGTGAAGAATGCATGTGTAATAGGGTAGGGGTCTTGCAGTCCTTATGGTGCAAATGATGAAACTGTTGATAATGAGAGTGCCACTCACTCACGTTTCCAATACTCTCCTCAACTTTCTTAACGCTCGTCACAGAAAACAAAATGCTACAATTATATTTTATGGTTATGTTGATAGTTGTATGATGATAGCAATGAGACCAGATTACAAGGGCAACTTTCAATTTTGATATGAAGATTATAAGTCAGTAGTTCCACTTCAATTATGATAATTCTCATCCTAATTTTTTTCTAAACTTCGGTTTTCATAACAATAAATACCTGGATATATGTATATCATTAGGGTTATAAATTTCCAAAACTCAACTAGTATTAGTGGGAGACACAAGAAGACATCATTATAAGAAAATAGTTACTCTGCCAACAGTTGTCACTGATACTGTGAACCTGGAATGCAGATATCAGGACATGATGGGGGAACTGGTGCCAGTCCCATAAGTTCCATTAAACATGCTGGTGGTCCATGGGAGCTTGGACTTACTGAAGCGCACCAGGTTTTTAAGAAAGCTTTAGAAGTGGATCTTTACCTTTCTTGTCTGTGACATTGTGAAGACCTATTTTCTTGATGACTATTCACAGACACTCATTGCAAATGGTCTGAGAGAAAGAGTCATTCTAAGAGTTGATGGTGGCTTCAAAAGTGGAGTTGATGTTCTAATGGCTGCGGCTATGGGTGCTGATGAGTATGGATTCGGTTCTGTGGCAATGATTGCTACTGGATGCGTAATGGCTCGCATATGCCATACAAACAACTGTCCAGTTGGTGTTGCCAGTCAGGTAATGATCCTATGCTTTACTGTATTCCCATCCCTCTATGCCTTTATAAAGAACCGTTGATAATTTGTTTCCTTTCTCCAAATGTACTTCAGCGAGAAGAATTACGAGCACGTTTTCCTGGTGTGCCCGACGATCTTGTCAATTACTTTTTATATGTGTCTGAGGAGGTAAAATATGCCTGCCTTGCAAAGAACTTTTGTTTTAGTGTTTCCATATTTGTGTTTTAGGTGAATATTGTTGCGGTTCTGAAACATTTTTATTTGTCCGTGCTAAGGTTTCTTGAAAATGGTACATAAGATGGCGGTTTGGAATTTAATTTACAAAACCATATTGGTATTGTTCATATGTGAGGGAATGAACTATAAACACGACCATAAAATTGGGGAATGGTTGGAATTTTCATCTTAGATTTGTGGATTTAGTAAAAATTGTTACCGAAAACAAACCGCGATTTATTGAAAACTCTCCGATCATAATAAATGGCTGTTGCTTTGATCGAATTCTGTTCACCATCATCATCATCATCATCGATGCGTTTGTCCCAATTAGTTGGGTTGGCTTTTATTCGTCTTCAGTTTGTTTTCAACCATTTGGCCTGGGAATGTAAGTGAAGGTTGTTGGGAGGAGAATTATGACAAGAGGAGAATTATCACAGTCACTATCCTAAGTGGAATTGTTAAATGGACAGAGAAAATGAAATATAGATATGAATTTTAGCCTGTTGAAACTGCAGAAACTCGAGTTCAATTATAGCAGCTATATATATACACACAAACAAGCTGTGGTACTCTAGTAGAGTAGCACAAGACCATCCTCTTTGTTTGAGTTTGCTCATTTAGTTGGTCTATAACATTACTTTCCATTTTGGGGCGGAAGGGGGTGGGTGTGGGGGGTGGGGGCCATCTAGTGAAGACAAAAAAGTTGTGAAGGCTGGTACTGATGATGGAGAACTTAGTGTAGAATGACAAGAAAATATACTTCAATTTGGTTCAAGCTTCTGTGTGTGAAGAACAAGAGATGCTTCTTCTCTCAATTAGGATGATCTGTTGTTGTTAATACTTCTGATGTAAGGACCCAGATTATTCGACGTGCTTATTCTCTGAGCAATGGAATTGCTCAGTAACTCAAAAAAAAAAAAAAAGAACGCTCGATACTTTGTTAATTTTACCCAACTGTGTGATTTGTGAAACCATCATCGTCTTATAGTTGAGGCTATCTTCCAATTCATGTTTTCATGTGAGCCCTTTATTATTATTGCTTGGCCAGGTAAGAGGAATTTTGGCACAACTGGGCTATGAGAAGCTGGATGATATAATCGGACACACAGATCTATTAAGACCTCGAGATATCTCATTGATGAAAACTCAGCATCTTGATCTCAGTTATATTCTTTCTGTAAGTATTGAGGGTACTCTTATCCATATTTGTGCCATTCTACCATCCCTTTTGTATAAATGGGTTCTTGTTTTTTGTTTCTAGAGTGTTGGTTTACCAAAGTGGAGCAGCACTACTATCAGGAAGCAGGATGTACATAGTAATGGTCCCGTTTTGGATGACATTTTGCTTTCAGATGCAGAGGTAACAATATTTAGTTCAAATGCTTGATGGAATTGTTTTTTAACAAATACTCCCTCCGTCCCTAAATAAGTGAGGTCCTTTTAGTTTAGGATGTACAATTTCTTTTTTTCCCCTCTCTCCTCTTCCTCAATTTTCTCTCATCTCTCCTCCTTTTCCCTATTCACAGCTCGCAGCTCCGTATCTTCGCTCTGCCGTTTCTGGCTCCCCCTTGTGGCTCGAACCACCATTTCCTACACCAGTCTCAGCCGTTTTTCTCTATCTTGCCCTCTAATTATACGTTACAAAACTCGACAGGGTCACCCAATCTACCATAAATTGAGCCACCACTATCCAAACTCCATGGACACCCAACACCACCACCGTCAACCTTAAATTGCACACCAGCACTATACGCTCCTCTCTCTCTCTTCACCACCAAACTTGTACCCCACCAATCTTTGCTCCCACATTGTGTAACAATGTTTTACGACTCCCTTTTCCTTTTGTGTAAGAAATGAGTAAAAGAAAAAAATTATTAGTGTTCCCTGACAAGGTTATTACATCAAAATTCTTTAGTATTTTCTACTCATCACGTGCACAATTTCTATTTAAAAAGTATTTATGACATATATTATAATCATCTGTGTTTGTTGCACTTATGACCATGAATCCAAGAAATGACAACTGAAGAGAAAACGAACAGGAATTAGAGCATATTGTTACATAAAATGTTATAGCTTTGTCACAAAACTCATACAGTAATTTATTTTAGTGCTAGTACCTTTTAAATATTTTACGTTTCATCTCAATAAAGGCCTAGAACGTGTAGACTTATCTTTTTCTTCTTCTTTTTGTAATGAAAGTGAATGAGCAAAGCTTAACTAACAATCATTACGAAAATGGTAAGGACCACAACAAGGAGTGGAGTTATCTCATGTGTCTTAATGATAGTTAAGATACTCTAGGGAAAATTACAGCTTCATTTAAAACATTATATAAGGTACATTTATCTCTGCCATGACAATTTTTGAGCCTCTTCAGAAGGAGATGTCATTTTGTTGTTATAGACATTGCTAAAAAAGATTGTCTCCTTTAATTCACCTTCACGGCCCTGTTTCATTTGTTCTACGTTAATGCATGTCATAAGAATAGGACATGATATGAGGCAGATAACTTGCTTATCTATTTATTTGATTTTTGAGATATGATGCTAGTTGTGGGGAACGAGGAAGTAATTAATTTTTTGCAACTGTTACAGCTTTGTTGCTTCTGCCCTGCAAGATGAATAACAGAGGCGCAATGTATCTCCTAAAAACTTGAGATAAACTAATAACTACCACAGAGGAAAACACGAAAAGAAAACAGAAAAGAGAAACATAGCCAAAACAAAATGATCACTACACCTAGGTTCGAAAAGTACATGCATTGATTAAACAAATTCCTTGTTCTGCCTTGATTCTCATGAGTTCTTTGAATTGACTATGACAAGACGGTAAATGTGGCTGTTTCATATGGATGAGGCTTCTAAGCCTGGAACACAAACATATCCATGCTGATGAATTTATAGGTGGTAACTTTATGGTGCCGCCTGGTTAAAAGTCGCTATAGGACTGAAGCTTTGTTATCTTTATAACTTGATTATTTTGGGTATTTTCTGTATTTGACGGCCGGAAGACCTCCCAAACACCTCCTCTAGCAGGGTTTACAGGAGAGCTGTAATGATTTTGTATTTGTTTTTCAGACTCAAGATTAAGGACATCAAGAGATTAATTCATTTCACAAAACAATATTTCAACATAATATATTAGCAACCCGAGTCAGCTTCCTTTCACCATTCTGCTATAGCTACATGTGTCCTTTTGCAACTTCATTTAGCTCTAACTTGCATTATTGACAAAATGCCTTTTACAAAGTTCCATGTCAATGTTGTCATGATTGTTTTGTTGATTTTACTCATACTCACACGTAAAGGATTCAATATGAGAGAAATTGTAGTTGCAATAATTGAACAATTATTAAGTGCTCTGTTTGATATCGTTGCCTCTGGTAGCTATACAGAAAAGTTGTTATATTTGCAGATATTGGATGCAATTGAGAATGAAAAAGCTGTCAATAAAACCATAAAAATATACAACGTGGATCGTGCTGTTTGTGGGCGAATATCAGGTGTTGTTGCAAAGAAGTACGGTGATACTGGTTTTGCTGGGCAACTGAATATAACGTAAGATGTCTTTGAAAGAAAGTGATTTTCGAGGAAGTTATAAGCAGTTTTAACTGCAAAGCAACTTAGTTGACATGAGCAATTAATATTTGTTTTGCATATCCAGATTTATGGGGAGTGCAGGGCAATCATTTGCCTGTTTTTTGACACCTGGAATGAACATTCGACTTGTAGGAGAAGCGAATGACTACATGGGAAAGGTTTGTTGAGCAATCTACTAAATTTGCACTTTGTTATTTAGTTCAAAATTAAATTTCTGCTGCTATTTACAACTTCAGTAGCCAAGAACTGTACTTGACGAGGATGATGGTCGATGCCTGAAGTTGTATATAATTGGTCTTGCTATCTCTTTTAAGCTATGATAGTTTTGATTACATACTAGTTTACCAAGCACACAAGTACATTAGATCCTCCAATTCTAGTATCATTCTGCTTACATGTTCTTTTCACTGTATTACTTCTGACACTAGCAACTTTAATAAAGGGTATGGCTGGAGGTGAATTGGTAGTGACGCCTGTTGAGAATATTGGGTTTTGCCCTGAAGAGGCCACTATCGTAGGGAATACCTGCTTATATGGAGCGACAGGTGGTCAAATCTTTGTCAGAGGCAAAGCAGGGGAGCGCTTTGCTGTGAGAAACTCGCTTGCTCAAGCAGTAGTGGAGGGCACTGGAGATCATTGTTGCGAGTACATGACTGGGGGTTGTGTCATTGTGCTTGGAAAGTAAGTGTTCTTTCTTTGCTGGATATTGTAAATACGTTCAATTATAGTGAAGGACTGACAAGAAATTGAGTTACTTTGTCTTCCTTTTGGCAGGGTGGGTAGGAATGTAGCTGCTGGCATGACCGGAGGTTTGGCTTACATTCTTGACGAGGATGATACACTAATTCCAAAGGTTTGCTTGAATCCTTTGCACTAATTCATGTCTCTAACTATCCTTTTTTCTTCTTACGCTTACCTATGATGTTTTCTATTACCTTAACAGGTTAATAAGGAGATTGTGAAGATCCAGAGAGTCGTTGCTCCTGTTGGGCAGATGCAGCTAAAGAGTTTCATTGAAGCCCATGTTGTAAGTATACCAAAATGAACTGCTTTCAAATGTACCTAAATATGCATCACAAGACAACTTGCAAAGTCGATTCCTGATTGAGTGCCCCTCAACATCTTACTTGTAGCCTTACTTTAACAAAAAGTTATTTGCAGATGGGTATCAATCAGTATAGTTTTAGGTTATGGCCTTGTCTATTTTTATATTCTCTCAGTATTCTTATGTGTAGCGTTAACGGAATATAAGTTATTGCACTGTCCATATAATCTTCCATTTCCTCGATCAAATTTAAATTTTAATTCTTGCACGTGCACTCTCTGTTACAAAATCATGGCTTCTCCAGATTATATTGCCTATTTTGCTCTCTTTAGGAGAAAACTGGGAGCAGCAAAGGCTCTGCCATCTTGAAGGAGTGGGACAAATACTTGCCACTCTTTTGGCAGCTGGTTCCCCCTAGTGAAGAAGACACGCCAGAGGCTTGTGCTGAGTTTGAGCAACTGGCCCCAGGGCAGGTGACTTTGCAATCAGCATAAAAATACCGACAGAAGTATATACCATTGAGACTATTTATGCATCCAAGTTTGCTGCAAAGGTCCACGAAAAGGATTGTGTTGAACAATCTTGCAAACCTTTTCTTGCATACCTTTTGGGAGCTAGATCGCGGATGACTGAAAAAAGGTGACAGCTGAAGGTCATTGATTGAAGTTGGAGGTTTTGAATCTTCACAGAAAAGCAATCGGCCTTCCAGATGCTTCAGCGAATGAACATAGCAGTGGTGCACAAATTGTAAATTGTAGGATGTTAGGTTCTTCAGAATCGTACTAAAGCTGTCTTTTTGTTATGGGTCAGTGCTGTCTGTTAATATATCATTGAAAAGCATTTTGAGAGGTAAATTTCTCAATTTGGCTAGAAGTCTTAATTCAAGCATTGTAACATACTGCTACAAATCTATACATCTAAAATAAAGCATAATCCTCGATTCGTTTGGAGGAGTGTATGCTGTTTGTAAAGAAACTTTGTACTGTAAGAACCTGATAAAGATTGTTAACTCTTCCATTGAATTGGCTTGAACTTTTCAGCAGAAGTGCATTGCTGAGCAAAATGATTTGGCCAGTCTAAACTGTGAAAGTCGCTTGCGAAAAGCTTATGTTGTTGTTATGCGTGTGCCTTTTCGTTTTTGGAGGGCGGGGTTGGGGAGCTCTCTGTGTTAGTGGTTTTTCTGATTTGCAGGATGAAACAAGGTGCCATAGCAAAGCTGATGCCCACTTAAACCACCTTTCCTCAGCCCAGTGGCGCAAGCCTTTCCTTCTCCTTCAGCAATGATGTGTGATGCATAGCACAAAAGTATAAGAAACTGATTTGGGAAGTAATACATTAAAGTAACTTCCATTTTTGCCTTTAGTGTACTGCTGCTCCTTTGGGTAGCTTTCTCTTCAAGCACTCTTGCCTTAAGAATATGCCTTCTCCACAAGAGGGAAAATCGATATCTAGTTGCCGCCAACTGATAATCGTCATCTTATGGTGGGCATAAGGCAAGCATTGAAATTGCTAAGTTACCATGAGAAATAATCAAGGTGTACCAGCATCCAATATATACAAATAAATAGTGCATATGAAACAACACTGAAAGGGAGACCAAATATGCACGTGGAACTAGGTTAATCAAACCAAAATCTTGCAAAATGAGGCTATGAAACTATGTTAAGTCACCATCTGCTCTCAACTAAGGGATCAAACGGGGCAAGTTCATCTATTTGATCTGAAGTTGTCAAGCAGCTTCACTTAAGTACCCTACAATTCAAAATAATCGGTAATTCATTTTACTTCGATATAACATCACTCCTCTGGGAACATAATACGTTATTGGATTTCGACCACCATTTCATGTTATTTATTTGTAGCTTTATTTAGGGTAAATTACACACGACACTCCTGAGGTTTGCCCTAAATTACACACGGCTCCGTCTAATTTTTGTTTATTACACTTTGCTACATTTTTTTTATTTTTCATTTGACGAAGTTAACGGAATTAATAAAAAGACATTAATACCCTTCATGAAAAAACAAATTTACCTAACCCACCCACTCCTCATACTAATTCACCGCCACCAAACCTGAAAAATCCCACACATACTGGCCATCACGTGCGCAGACCATACGCAAAACCCCACAATCATCTCTATCATCTTTTGTTAATCTCTAAGATTCGTTTTATCTGTAAACCACACCCTTTTTATTTTTCTAATTGGACCAAATGGGCACAGGCTTGAGTAAGAAAAAGACCAATTCCTCCACTCTCCTTCCACTTCCTGACCCGCCCCTTCAAATATACACCACCACCAAGCCAGAAAACCAGGTCCCAGAAGAAGAAACTCTCAATTCTAAGATCTGAAAAGATCCATCAGAATCAAATCCTAATAATGTCGACCTAAAATCATGAATCATGTGCATTATTAACTATTCAGCAGACGATCCTTTGTTGTTGTGGATAAATTGCAAAAGTCTGCGATGGTGGTTTTCGAAGGGAGACGGTAGCGACAGTGAAGGCAGAGATGAAGATAGATGGAGAAATAAAGGAGAGAGAGGGGGGGGAGGGGGAGAGAGAGATCCATGTGCCCTGTGTATTTGCGCTGTGTGTGTGTGTGTTGATAGGTGTGCGCTTGTGTTTGTGATGACTTGTTTGTGTGGGGCAAGTGTGTGTACTGTTCATAGGAATGCTCAAAGACACCTTTAAAGGGCAATTTTGGTATATCACAAAAAATTATGTGGTGACCTAACTTTTACTAACGGACGCTTGACGGAATGTAGTTTTGTGTAAAAATACTACAAATAACAGGGAACAGAGTGTAATAAAAAAAGTTAGGCGGAATCGTGTGTAATTTAGGACAAACCTCAGGGGTGCCATATGTAATTTACCCCTTCATTTACTACAGATGGAAGAACTTGGGATATAAGAAGTTGTGTCTATTTCATACTATGATGTTTCTCTTCAATTTAAGCATAGCAACACAAAGACTTCCCTTAACCAAATACACACTCATCTACTTTTGCTTTTTAAACTTATGCTTGACATATTATGTATTTAAATTCAATTAGAGTTTTCTCCATTGTGCTATCGGTGCAAGGAAGGATAAGTTGCATAAGCCATCAAATTAGGTGGATAAGATCGTCCATGGAGTAAGATTCCCAAAATTATGGTAGACGAATAGGTCGGGGTTCAAGGATGGGTTGGTTTGGTTGGTGATGATTATGGTGTTGTGAAGAGGCATGAAGTTCAGTGGTGATGACTGTTGCTAGCCCATCTTGGCTATGCACATTTGACCGACCACATTTAAATCCCACTTCTTTAGACCCGTTGGTAAATATTTGTTTAATGCTTCCAACTTGGTCCACTCAGTGCGATTGCTTTAGGTCACGTGCCACCAAACTGGTTAAAAAATAGTTGTCTTTTCCTTGAAAGGGGAGGCAGTGCCTCCTTAGCTTAGGGGATGGCCCTACATTTCCCCAACCCGCTAGTGTGTTGCCCTGGCCTATCTTCCCTAGAAGATTTCCCTAGCCTTCCCCCCTAGAGAGTTGGCCTAGCCTTCCCCCTTCCCTGGGTTCGGCTCAAGGCCTTCCCCTAAGAGGTCGGCCTAAGTCCATCTTTTTGGGATTTAGCCTCCCCCTACTTGAGGTCGTTCTCCCCTTCCCTTTGAAGTGTTGGGTCTCTCATTCCTTGGGGTTTCCACCTCTTCTATGCCTTGACCTTCCTTGGGGTCTCCACCCCCTCGCCATGCCTTAACCTACCTTGGGGTCCTCATCTGCTTCCATGCTTTTACATCCTTTAGGAGTCTCCACCCCCTTCCCATGCGCCCACCCCTTCTCCATGCCTTCACTTACCTTGGGGTCCTTATCCACCCTCCTTGGGTACCTGAACACCTTTTCGGTACCCTCACTTCGCCCTCTTCTCGTCAGGTTATCCTACCAACACCAGGTGAATGCATCTTTCATACTTAATATCCCTGGCTTCATGGGAGCTCTGTGCCCTATAGATACCTTCATTGCGCTTTACTATCGTGATATCCGACGATACTTGAGCATTATCTCCATGCTACGTGTCACCAACACTGCATCCATTGGCTGCACCCATGTGTCTCCCTATTTTTTCCTGTCTATGTACAATACTCATTGAGTGCCCATGTACAAAAACCATTGAGCATGCCCCTAGCACTGCACTCAGTCCATTCCACCCTTGCACTGCCTCTATTATATAGATGTGCCCCCGACACTTTGTCTTACTACCACGCCCTCAGCCTTGGTCCTCATATTCACACACAATGCACACCTCACTTTGTTCATGCAACATGCTTTGACCCGCTATCCAATGTGTTCAAATTGAGTAAGTGGAGTTGGTGGCGGTGCTACAATGTTCGTGAGGTGGTGATGGCGTAAATGATTTAGAACGACAGTACGAGGTGGAGACAACAATGGCGAGGTGGGTGACATCTGCATCGTAAAAAAATCCATGGTTCAAATTGCTAGAGACTAAGGGTGATGTCGTGGTGGTTGCAAACTAAATTGGCCTCAGGTGGTGGTCTTCGCGATGGCTGGCTTGTTAGTGGCTAGGGTTAGGGGAGACACTAGGGACAATATTGGTAAGAGATGTTAGCTTTTGTTGATTATATCTGTTGACTCAAATTGGAACTTACTTTTTGCACTTATCCAATTGTTTCTAGTTAATGAAGCTGGCGACATGACCTTTTGGAACACGAGATCGTTTTACGTCGGAAAAACTTGAATGCAGAAGGACATAATGAAAATTGAAGGCAAAGAAGAAGAAACTTTTGCTATTATCACCTTAACTTATTGACTCAAAACTACCAGTCAAATACCATTACTATCCTTGCCTACCTTCCTCAGAACTAGCAAACGGAGAAAAACACCGTTAACCAAATTGAATAATTGGGTAACGATATAGAAACGATGAAATTTTAAACATTTACGAAGCAAGGACATTCCTTTCTAATGAATGTTTAATACTTACTCATTCTTTTATAGTAGTATCAATAAGAATATAGATTTTCAATCACTTGACATTCACGTTTTCAAATGAGCTTAGACTCTTTACATTTATTTGCAAAACTGTTGAGATTTGTTAGTCTTTAAGAGGTACTAAAGTTTGGCATATAGTCTTATTACTAGATTTGTAGGCAAAGGTACATGTATGAAGAGTTCAGGCTTTATTACCATAGCCCACCACATCCCACCCGATTCCAGGTGGGTTAATAACGCTTCGTCAAATTGAAAGTACATCATGTCTCATAATTGGTAATAATGCAGCTTTTTGATACTGTCACACTGCATTTCGTGTCCTCTACAGGTCGTTTGATCAAATCTCTTTATTTTACCGTCTAATGGACATAAAAGACCATTACCTTCTTTAAACCTATTCACCATTTTTTTTCTTTTGGGTGTATGTTCTCTTAACTCGAGTCTTGAAGAAGCAAGAAATGGTACTTTAGAGTAGATGAAAATATGCTTGAACATATTAAGAACCATGATTATGCTTTTACTGCAAAGAGAGGTGAAATTCAAAGATGGTCTGAACATAAACTTTTTCTATTTCCAAATGAGGTTACATAAAGGGTACAATGTGAGTCAAATGGCAAGTATGATATCTAGAGACAAAGCAGAATAAGAGCAAGGGCAGATATCAAGTCAATATAAAAAGCTAAAGGAGTGGCAAAGCCGTGACGGCAAAGATGCAGAATGAGTACAGGAACGATAGTCACATGTCCAATTCTCAGGTCTAATGTCAGGTTCTAAAGTCAAGGTATGCAGCTGATGTGGTTTCTTTCTTTATAATTCGCTAGCTATATGATTTTAAAGTGAGAAAGTGAATATAAAATATTGTGGCTTATGCTTCAAATGAGTTCTTACGTCCCATATTCATAGGTAGTTAAGGCTAGCTTGTCATCGAGTGACATATGGAGCTCCCTAGAGGTGCCTCCATGATGATGCATACCATAGCTTGTGTTCAATTGTACCATGAAAACATCGTACTTATTTGGCCTGCCTTGACAGCTTCTATTTATTTGTCTAGTAAGACTGACTTGCACAATATCGGTGCACCCTGAAAATGCCCTCAATTCACTCAACAGTCCAATCGAGTCTGACGAAGAGGTCAAGAGACATTGAGAACATGGAAATAGTGGGAAAGGCTTGAAGCCTGACTGTCTAATGGACTAGACGCGATGCCCTACAAAAACTTGCTCCCTTCTCAAAGTGACCAGGGGTTATATTCACATGAAGAACCCCACTAGCCGAGCATGTAGACTCACGCAGATACACTGACATAATTGATGTCCCAAATCAGTTCTTCTTGTACTAGTGCACTTAGAGCTCCCGGTGGAAATAACATCTGAAATGAGTCTCTTATTCTTCAGGGAGTCCTTGTACTAGAGTACTCAGGGGGTGCCGACATAGTGTCTGGGAGGATAGTCCATCTGGAAAGAGAGAAGCCTTTGTGTCAAATTCACTTGGAGCTCTTTAGTGTAGTGCCAAGTGCCCTAAAAGGGTTGCCTACCTGAAGGGTTGCTGCGCACATTGAAGAATGGGCCGAATCATGTTTCACGACCAAGGCGGGGATGCATTGTGTTGTGAAGATAGAAGCTAACTCTTTGGCTTGGAGATAGAATGAGATGTTGAAGGCATGTCACATAGGGTTGGTGAGGTGTAAGGTTGTGATGGAAGCATGTGGTCTGGGCGCATATAACATAGGCGGGGTGCAAGAGATGTAGTGGTAGGAGCTTGTAACATATGAATAATGCATGGGCACGAATGATGGATGTAGTGCGGGGGGCACGTGACATGTAAACAAAGCATGGCCTTGGTAGACGTCATGGTGCAAGAGGTGTGATGATGCACTTCATAGGTCATGGAGAGCCAAAGGCAGAAAAATTGGCTAATTTATCAAAATCTCCCAGAGAGAGAGTTTGGTGACTGCTACATCCCGAGGGAGGCATGTCAGGTGCATCTTCAAGAGAGACATGATGGAACATGAGTGTGACAACGTGATTTGCGGGGTTTTCATTTACCTAAGAGAAGGTGTCATGGTGCTAAAAAGTAAAGGGTGTTAAGCTACCCAAGGGGGTTATAAAATGGCATGGCCAAAGGGCGAAAGTAGGAAAAAGGTGACCAAGACAAATGGTCATTCCAGCCTTGGGCAATCTGTCTAGTCTTTCCCTATATGGGCCATCCACCCGATTAGCTATCCAAACAACAAGTTGTCCTAGCGCTAGGTCATCCACCTCATGAACCGTTTGGCTATCATGCCCTTAAACCGATAGACCATCCACTCGATAGGTCTTCTACTCGACGGAGCATTCTTTTGAGGCTCGTTCACTCGATGTGCCACTTGTCCAACATATTGTGCCGTAGACATTTTCAATGCATTTACATGGCATCTGGCACAGATGAGGTGCTCTGCTTTGACTAGTTGTGCACCTTTGAGGTTTAACGGCTTATATATTGGGACATGTCATGGATTGTGAGTCCCAAACATGGCTGTACCTCATAACAAAGTGGGCTAGCATCTTAAGCCCCTACACACACTATATGTGGATGAGCTATTTGGGCGTGTAGAGCATGTATACATGTTAGTACATGAGAAATAACATTTTGTTGGAAGTGGTGACTTGGATTGACATGTTTGAGCAATGTGTCTTGAGAGATACGAAGTGCGGGTAAGAGTGTTGAAAAGCCCATATAAAATTTTAAGGTTGATATATATTTCCTGAACACTTAGAATATTATTGCAGTTGTTGGAGTCATGGATGCTAAGACCCATTGAAGTTGTTGAAAGTGAGGAAATGATACCTACTGTCATATTTGGAGGTGCCGATGAAGGAACTGCTATCAAAGCATGTAGACTTATCATGTAGATGCCCTCATCCCTATGAGCGAAGGCCCGATGATGAAGCATGCTGACCAATCTTCCATGGGACATTTCCAATAGAGAAAGGCCCCAGTGCTAGAGCCTGTTGACAAATCCTGCATGGGCAGTACCTAAATTAGAAGAGCCCAGTGCTGAAGCACATAGACTATTCTCACATGGGTGGAACTCAAAAGAGAAGAACAATAGTGTTGTAGTGCCTAAACAAATCTTACATGGGAAAAACCTCAAATAAAGGAGCCCCAGTGCTGTAGCAGCTAGACAAATCTCGTATTGAGTATCTGAAATAGAAGAGCCATAATGCATGATCATAGACAGTAATTATGCAAAGGTGGAACTCGAAGTAGAAGATTCCTAGTGTTGACCATATGGACTAATAACGCATGGACAAAACCGTAGCGATAAAATTCCTACTACAAAAGCACCACAACCTTTGCCAGAAACAAATTAAGCTATGGCAAGGTAGCATGGTCGAGCTAGTTGGCGCTAAAGATGATGGTTACGATTAAAGAGGTTCCCAGAAGCAAGTAACATTATCAATCTCAGAGTAGTGGATCATAACTGCACGACAGGGATTGTTGTTCATGCCTTCGACATTTGGGTACATGCATCTTATTTTATCATGTGTGCGATAAACAAATTCAAGAGGTTGAGCTATAATCAATGAGTAGGATGACGAGCTTGGCTCGTGCAACCCAAAACACCATCTACCATATTGTTGTTATGTCTTATGAGATTATTACGCATTAAGGGTGGCGGCACCAGACGCATGCCGAACCTCTTTGTGACCAGTTCAGTGGGTGAGGAGCCTTACTTACTTGGTTAGGGCTTTGATTGTTGTTTTAGTTTTTGTCGTCATTGGTCACTTCCACAGAGATGTTCAGAGCAGTCTGAGCTTAGGGTTTCAGTATCTTGGACCGGCAACGGAGTCATAATTACATCGTGGAGCTTCTTTAACGGGTCCCTAAGACTGGAGTGGTACATTATCTAGATATACGACATAAGCAGAAAGGTCCAACCCAATGTTGTGGTGAAATGTTGACCATGATCACACACTCTGCTTAATAGTGAACTTGTCAAGGAAAAGTTGGATCATGTTGTACCGAGAGTGGATAGTATCATTAGGGATTTGTTGGTACCAGGTGTAAGCAATGCCAAGAAGGGACTTGCTAAATTATTGAGCTTCAAAGAGTCATCCTCCTCAAAATGCTCCAGAGAGCTCGTAAAAAAGGGAAAGTGTTTGCGGACATTTTATATTCTTTCCGTTGAACAAAACAAATGATAACTGCTTCTAATTTTGAAGGTGAGGTTTGACGATGATATTGCCTGAGTAGGGAGTGTGACCATACAAACTGAAGAAAGACTGCCTTTGGTGATTCCTTGAGGCAGCTAAAAAATGGCATCTGATTAGCCATAACGATGCACGAGGACGAGGTATCACTTCGTGTCCTGTATCGACAAGTTGGCACCCAAGCTCCTGTCGAGACAACTTGAGGTAGTGTAGGGATGGTCTTGGTCTAGGAGAAAATTTAAAGGTTGCATCTGTAACATATGAATTTGATTGTTCCCGTGTATTGATTATGGATGACGACCTTATCTCATATTATACATAACGACTTTGAATAGTTATAAAAATTTATGGCTTTTCAGTACGTCGTTGACTGTTTGATTTTCTTTAAAGTGTGTAGTTGTCCGTAAAATCACACTTGTATCACGATTGTCATTGAACTCATTGGTTTTGCCAATCGAGTCCTTTTGTTAGGCTCGATTACCAGTAAGCCTGTTAAGTATTCATGTGAATGGGCAAAATTGTCAAACAAAGCCAAACGTAAATTAGAATGACATGCTTACGATTTTTTCATCTCTTGTTCTTGCTTCATTTCCACCATACCACTAGTTGACCATCTAAACACCACCCATTACCACAATCATGATCCACCTTGGTTGCCAGTCATGACCACCACTAGCCACATCTTGCCATATGGTTCAGGAGCCATATAAATCACCACTTATTACCGATTTACCACCACATTATAACTCTATGAACTTCAGTACCATAACACTCTTCATTATTTAGTGTTCTCCTTCTACTCCCTCTCTCTCAGACACCCTCCCCCCCACACGCACGTGCATAAACACGCTGCTACACCACCCTTGTATCATAACGAACATCAATACAACCTCTTCCATTCAAGGTCACTACACCAAAGCGATGTTCTGGATCATCATCACCTTCCCTAGTTTTTATATATCTCTGCCTCTAGTAATTCTTCTCCCCATCAATTGTTAAGCCCTATCAAGGTATGCCATACACAACACGCATTGTATTCGACTCTAACGGTAATTGTAGTAATAAACCCATGTGCGTTTTTATCTTGTGTTCTAACTAATGCTTGAACTTTCAAAATCTCCTATATCAATAATGTGTAACCTGAAGTACAAATACATAAAGAGATGAACAGGGTTTGATGCAACTATGTGCCAAGTCTTTCACTTAATGTAAACAACTATTGAGAGAATGCTAACGAGTTAGTTAGTTTGTGGTGCTGAAGAGAGTTTTTAATGCAAAGCTAGTGGCTTCCATACTTAGATCTTCTATCATTAGCCTCAGGTCGATCCAATATAGTGCTACTACATATATATGCATGCTTCGTTTAACTTCTTATTCTCATTAAGCTTTCTTAATTTGATCTGACCTTGTCGCGTGTTGAGATTAGGTAAGGCATCATTTTAACTTCATACCTAACATTATATCTAGCCTACGCCATTGTTTTACACTTCTCTCCTTTGTGACACATTACATTGAAAAACTCCCATGCCATGTGTAATCTAAGCCATGCGTTTTTCTCTTGCTTAGAATTGGACACATGTCACCTACTCATTGTTTCTTATGATTTGATTGTTTGATTGTTTGGTGATACCTAAACCTTTGTATTAGGCTATTCCCTTAGGCCAAAGCTCATTGGTGACATGGCAAGTCAACGCCTAGACCGAGTCAGTCTTGCTAGGTCGAATCGGTCTGAATTTCCTTGGTGCAAAGAATGTCCCCCAAAATTGTGTGATGCTGTCATCGTGCTACTTTAACTGTTCATTAACTATCAAGCCAAGCCTTTCACTTATCCAATACTTTAAATTTTAAATTTTAAATTTCTATGAATTTCAATAGTTGGATGACACTTGGAGTCCTATCTCATCATGACTTTAACTGATGTTTTGCCTTGGACTCTTAACCCTATAAAAGCCGTCAGATTTATTTCTCCTCCCTCCCTCTCCCTCTCTCCTATTTTCCTAACTGTAGAAATGCTTAAATTTTTCTAAGACTCTTTCTTCACCTTTTGCTTTTCCTTTGTTCATGGGCGGAAGCCCCTCTGACCAAACGTTAGAGTTCTTGTACCTCCTCTTCTACTTTGGTTCTTCAGACTTCAGTACCCTTAAACCAATTTTGTCCAACCCTTTCTTTGTTTCTTAATGCTTAATGATGTCGAGAGGAAAACCCACATCCTAATGGAGGGTGCCAGTTAGGCATTGAGCCTTGCTTTTAAACTAGGTTCGTTCCATTCTTTCAAACATTCATCCCAAACAAATTGCTTTTCGAGGCTGAGTCCATCCTAACTTTGGACCATTGGGGTAGTAGCTCTGGCTTTATTAGGAACTAGTCGTCCTTTAATGAGAACTAGAATTCATGGTGGACTGAATGATGGCCCATCTCACTGTCGTTGGCATTAGATAGGGATTTATGAACCTATTTCTTTTTCTAAGTGTAGACTAGAGCAAGACAAGACCGTACTATGCTCTGCTTCCTTCTTTGGCGTGTTACCAAAAATACCTTTCACTTTAGGAAAAGTATGACGACAGTAACACTTGGAGATTTAACAGCCATCACATGCCTTCAGCCAATTGGACACCAATAACTCCATTTTCAGGGACTGAGCTAGCCCATGCTTTCCTTATTGAGAGCATGTTGGGTGGAAAGTTGGCGAAGTGAAGGAGTATGGGAGACTTGTGACCTCACAAGGAAATAAATTGGACCAATTGAACAGGATGTGGTGATTTCTTTCCTATTAACTTGGATATCTCGGTTCTTACTTGCTCAGAGGCGAGAAAGATAAATAAGGAGTATGTCACTCTATCTTGTGCTCTGGCCGAAGGCAAGAGTTGGCTTTAGGCCTTTTTGAGTTTGGCTTATTTATAGAGAGGATTTGAGGGACACAATCTCTACCATGTTCTAAACTCCTTGTGACACTGTCTGGATCATCTAGTTATGGCTAAGGGCTTATTTCACAGATCTTGGAATGACAACCAAAATGCTGGGCAAAGACTGTTTGCTTGGGTACAGTTTGGCTAAGGTCTCTTTGATTCCTATGCCGTTTGGTGAAACTTTAATTTTTTTTTATTTCAACCGTAGCCTCAAAATTGGAGCAAAGTTTTTGCCCTTCCCTACTTCAAAAGGTCCTGAGGGTTTTTTTTATGCTTATGGGTGTGCATATCCCCCCACCCTGGCTTCTGATGATAGTAAAGATGAACAAAACTCGGTGGCTACCTATATGCCAAGGGCTGTGCCTAGCAGTTCGACATGGTTCAACACCTTACTTACCCTATCCATAATACCATGACCATAGACTTCATTAATAGGGAGAGGTGCAGTTCTGCAGAAAAGCATTGGGAAGTTTTGGAGTGGTGGGAGAAGACGATACGCCGCTATTCTTTCGTCCTATGTGATACTCCCCACACCTTTACAAGATTTTTTGGGGGTGGTGGGAGGCTTATTGTGATAAGATTTATAGCAAGTCAGTGGACAAAATCTTAGCACAAATAAGCCGAAAAACTAGGCTGGTTGCTATTAAGGCAAAAAAGAAAGTGAAAGAAAAGGTTACTGCGGTTGCAGAAGGGTAGGGCGAGCTCTTAGGTCGAGTAAAGCAACAAAGGAAGAGGGAACAAAATGCCATAAAATCCGGCAACGAGTCTGAAATACATCATTGTTCGTTTTCTTCGTAAGCCCATATTTTCCTCCTTATATTATCAATCTATGTTTATTCTAGTCTTCCTTTGCAACAAGTGATGAGTCTATGGATGAAGATGATGCCTCTGAGGGGGTTGCTCAAAATGATGAGTTGGAAGAACTTCCTTTGCCTTCAAAGGAGTCAAAAATCTCTAAGGCAGAGGTCTCCGCGTCAGAAATTCCTACGGCAAAAGTTGCTAGAACAGTTAGAGTAAATGAGAGGCCATTGTCTAAGCAAAAACCAAAGAAGCCATAGATTGTTACTGAGTCTGAGACTGAGATTGAGACTGCTCCAGAGGCTGAGGCTATACCCGTAGTCTGACTATCTATTCGCAGTGAACTCACCTTCACTCAGAGTGCTCCTCTTGAGGTTGATTCGCTTGAGACTTGATTGATCGCTCTAAATACAACTGTTGAGTATGAGCATATTCGTCCTGTACATCTCACATAATGGGTTTTATTTTTTTCCCATCACTTTTATCTTCATCTTGACTTCCTTTTTGTGTCTTCTTCTTTAGCAGGCTAGTCCTAAATGGGTAATCACATCAGAGTGTATTGGTGTATAAATCGGGCCGAAGGAAACATTTGGCTCAGAAGAAGAAAAAAAAGAACACTGTGCTATGAGCTTAGATGAGAGTCCTAAGGGGACTCCAGTCCAGAATAAAGGCAACATTATCCCATAGGTGTCTCAACCAGTGGTAGAAACACGCAAGTCTTCAATGGTGTCTCCTGAACTGACTAAGTCACCATTTCACGAAACAGCTCAAGACCAAGAAGCGGCAACAGTGACTTCAAGAAGGCCAAGGCTTCTAGTGTCTTGTAACTACCAAGCCTTCGGAGGCCTTCCAAGAAGTTGCCATGTTGATTTACGTCAGTGATAGCATTAATGGTCTCCGCCACCACTACCACAACTAAAGTCCTCCCTTGCAAGGACACTTGAGACACGAGATACGCTAACCTTACATTGGCGACTCCCACCCGTAACGTAACATCACGAAATTTCTGGAACGTTAGACATTTGCTCGATCAATTCACTAAAATAATAATACCTCAAACTCAACCGAATAATACAAATATGTCGGAGTAACTAATCCATCAATTAAATCATACTCCTAATAAGCTGTCATAAATAGAACATCAAAACTAGACCTGGCAAAAATGTGAACCAGACCCGTTACCCGGTCCAAAATACCGGGTACGGGTACCTATTTTTGAAGACTCGTGAAAAACAGACCCGTATCCGAATCGACCCGTTGTTTTCGGGTCGGACCGAGTCAGGTGCGGTTTGCCCGGGCTACCCGTTTTCCCCTATAAAAAGTGCTAGGGTTTTTATTTCATTATTCTCATCATTTCTCATCTTCTTATATAGCCGCCCTCTCTCTCTCTGCCTTCGAACCTCAGCCACGCCGCCGTTCTCTGCTAACCACGCCGTCGCTCTCTGCCACCCACGAAGCCGCTATCTATCACCCACGAAGCCTCTTTCACACCCACATGTTTCTCTCTCATCCACCAGTCAGATCTACGACAACCACTCTACTCCACGTGATCTTGAGGGTGTCCCATCGTTCCTCTCAAGCTCCACCGCCAGATCCGCCTCATCGACGCCGGTTTATCTCCCATCAGCTCTGACGCCATGACCGAAGTGTCCATCGTCGATGATACCCACTACGACGCCTTCACCATGCTGTTGGATCTGCCGAGCAGTAAAATTTGCTTACAAAATAATTTTTTTTTCAGATCTACTTGTAAAATTTGTGTTAATTTTTTTTTTGTATGTAATAATTATGTTAGTATCTCAGTTATATGAACTAATTTATAAGTGATTTTCTGTATTTTTATTAAGATAGTGATCTTGTTGTGTTAGGAAATTTGGGAGTTGAGATAATTGTGTTGGAATTTTTGTGATAACCAAATAGAAGGAAAAAAGTTTTCTGACAAAAATATGTTAATAAAAAAAATCATAAATTTAATAACTTACCCGCGGGTAATACCCTACCCTTGCGGGTAGGGTACGGATCCCAGATATTCGTACTCGAGAACCCGGTTTTACCCGGATCCGCCCGGGTATTACCCGTACCCGCGCGGATCGACCCGTTTGCCAGGTCTACTCAAAACTAAGTCCGAATTTTTTTAAATATTAAATTCACCCACACAGGTGTTCTAAAGAGCAACACTAACTTAAATCAGTTACCCTCACTCGTCTTTAATCCATATCCTGCGGAAAAGAAATCAAAGGAGAGTGAGCTTTTAAGAGTCTAGTAAGTTCGATCAAAGATTTAAAAATACTCAAAACGATTCAAATGATTTTTACATTTAAATCACTGCAATTCGATATAAACATGGGGATGAGTTTCATCTCAATCCCTCAAATCAATAGTCATTCAAAACACTTCAAGTATAATAAAACATAAATATGTAATATTGAACATGAGCAGTACATTATAACAAAGTCACCCCGACAATGTTCGATACACTTTACATATGCATATGTATACTTACTAGTCCATTTAGGTACTAGTTTAACCCAACCAACAGACCATCCTTATAACGCCAACGATACGCACCATCCTTATAACTCCCAGGATTACTAACTCATATCAACATTTAGAAGAAATAAATACAATTGAAAATATTTTACGATAATCGAATCAGTAAACATATGAGAATGAGAAGAGATAAGTACAACTCAAAATGTTTTACGATGATCAAATTAATAAACATATGAGAATGAAACATGAATTCCAAACGATCGCTATAAGGCTCAAATTAGGGTTTCATGGGCAATATCCAAATACTTTCATGGAAATTTAATAAAACCACACTTCTACGGAATTTGCAAAACAGTTAAGATTAAACACATGAATTTAGAATGATGAGTAGGGTTCGGATAGAATTCCTTACCTCGATCCAAGCTATACAATGCTAAGCAACCTCGATTAAAATTCTCTGAATAAACCTAGATTCGTAATCCATTTGTTAGAAAAAAAATCTATGCTACTATACTATAAACCTAACATCAGCTATCCATAACGTGCTTACTTCTAACTCCGAAATCGCTCAACTCAAAGCGGTCTCGCACACGGCCAACATAACCGAAAATCCTATACGCTCCTTAATGCGTAACGATATTCCAAAGTCATAATAAATTATAACAAAACATTTTTATAGCTTAAATCATTATTAAAAGTCAAAATGAATTTTCTGAATTTTTGAATATTTCCAAATTAAAATAATTTCTTTAAATGTAAGAAAACCCATAAATAGCCATAATTATTTCTAGCTGAAAATAAAGTCCCATAATTTTTTTAACAACTTTAAAATATGTATAAAAATTATAAAATTAAAATCAGAATTTAAAAGACATTAAAACTATTTTAAATTTTTTCGTTTTTCTAAATCCAATGCGATACGGAAACGCTAACAAATCAACTCTAAAAGTCATCAAACTTAATATGAGACTTATTTGTACCAATAAAACATTACTCTAATATTTCCAAAACATTTTCATGAGTTTAAAGGCTCCAAAAGAATTTTACATATCTGAAATTTCAGAAAATACTAAAAATACAAACAACTTCAGAAAATTATAACACTTTGCCAGAAATTCTGATATGGCCTAAGGTACCATAGCGTAAAATTTCATGTGCTAATTTTCACTGTGTGCTACCCGACTCACGCTCTGAACGTAGCGCAAACCCGTAGTACACCTACCACACAACCCGCTGACCCAAATACACACTTCCCCTATGCACATGAGCTGGGCTAGGCTGACTCATAATATGATGGCCCACCCCTAGCTCAGGCCCTTGGACCAAACTTTATCGCCGGGCCCAGGATTGCCCATAATTTAATTATAGACAAACCTTTGGTAAATTTGCAATGGACTTAGTTTGTGGTTAACTTATTAATAGGCTCTACTCCTTTAATCTGGGAGTGCTGCGGGCTGCTGGTAAATAAACACGCAAAGATATCTATTGTTTTTTGACATATAAAAAAATCATTTTCCAAAAAAAAGAGAAGTTATCTAATCAATATGGTTCATTTATTTATTTTTATTAAATATAGTTAGGTTGTTTGAAAAATATCTAGATGGACACTATAAAGTAAAATTGAGAAAAAAAAATCCTAAACATTGAGAAAAAGAAGTAACCTAATCATCTTCGAGATCTTCAGCTCGAATTACTCTGCCTACCATCAATTGGTTTTTGCTCATGGTATTCCGCATCAAGATTATCCTTCCTATAAATACTGAAATCCAATGTGTCGGGGTAAAGACAACTACTCTTGTTATCCATTACCCTCCCACTCGCATAAAAAGGACGACTCTGAAGCAGCCATGGACGCTTGAGCCGATAGTGTATCACATGCAATTTGGGATAAAACACAATAAGTTTTTGCTTTTTTTTTTTTCTCCTAAAAACAAAGGTAAATAAAAAGATCTTTAATTTTCTTTTTGTTGTCAATGAAACATATTGATCAATATTTACATATAAACCAATTTTTACAAAAGAGGAAGACGAATATACATCTAGAGTATGTTGTTTTCCAAGTCTTGGTGCTTTCGCCACTTTCTATACCCTCAAGATATGAGCCGTACTATATTTGATTGCTCGATAATGTAGCACATATGTGAAAAGAACTTCGATAATAGTAATACATTTGTATAAATGACGAAACTATCAGACTTGAAAGTTCGCTTGACACAACTGACCCATGCACTGTTTTCTTTTATGCTCGTTCTATTGCATTTTGTCCACCATAAAATTTGAAAACTGTTATTAAGAGTAGCGGTGACACCAAATACAGTTGCAATTCTTGCAAAACATCTCCAAATTTCTCACCGTTCTAGAACTCTAGCAATTTTAAGTGTTTCTAGTATAACAAAAGAGGATGTATGATAGGTAAGTACTAAACAATAGAACATTACTAAAAAAAAAAAAACTTGCAAAAAATCAACCATGTATCCAACTACCTCCCATTCATTGAGACTTGACAAGCCTTATGGGAACTTAGTTAGCATGTAGCGATTATAGTCTGTTGTTGTAACGGCTGACAAAAGTGTTGTTGATCTTGTGCAAGGGTATATACAAAATTAGAAATGTTTTTGGTCAAAAGCCAAGAAGTCTTGAGTGTTTATACCGACTGATGATTGCTCTTGACGTGGTGGTGCTTGTGGAGGTGGGCGTTTTTTGTTACGTGATTTTGATGGTTTTAAACTAGACATACTCTTTAAGTTTTCAAAAGCGAAAAAAGAACACAAAACTGTTAAGACAAGTTATATAATCAAAGAATAACACTAATATGTAAAAGCTGCAACTAATAGATCGAGAAAGTTTGTAGTTGAAAATTTGAGAAGCTTAGTAACAAATAAGAATGTACAAGAAAGCTTGTTGATAAGAGAGTTATGAATTGTAATTAACGCGTGAAAAGGTCATTTTCGCAAAATGTGGCTGTGATAAAAGCCGTTGGAAGGGTAAAAGGTCATTTTAAATATGGGGGGGGGGGGGGGGGGGGGAGAGAAGGGGGAGAAATTTCTACATTGTGAATTTTGTCAGATTATGAGAGCCGGGTTAGGACTTGGAAGCGGAAAGTTGGCTTGACCGGCTTACAGAGTCAAGATAGTAAAAGGCTGACTTTACATAAGCAGAGGATTCAATCCGGGGGCTGGACCAGGCTGAACCTTAAAGCGACGGGTCGGGCCGAACTTTTTCTGGGCCCTTTGCCATTGTAGCCAGGCCTGCACTATTCATTTTGCGGGCCAGTCCGACCCAGGGCCCACCGGAGGTTTGACAACTCTACATAGTTCCAACTTGATGAAAGGGCTCCATTACCATGGTGATTACTTGAACCTATAAATGAAAGTCATAATGCTGCTGTTAAAAGTTGGCATCATGTTACATGGAGCCCTGTTACCATTTCCAAAAAGTCATTTACACTTCCATAACAAAATAGATTCATAGAAAGACATAGAGTTAAATGATGAGACGTGCTCGATCTCCTCATATCACCTCTTCCCTACTTTTTTCCCTGCTTTTTAAAGTATCATTGACAAAAAGACCCGTTACAAGAAGTAGGATACAGAGTATAAATTACATAAATACCTACAGTAAAAATAAAATTTTTGAGACCCACCCTGATAAGAATCGAACCATGTTACTCCGTCCCCGAACTACCACGATTGCCGGAAAATCTGTCACCATTAATCCTCCGCAGGACCCAAGATTAACTAATGGCCGTCTGTCCAAAATTTTATATGGATGCCTTCAAGAAAATTGTATTGTCACCCCTGTTTGAATTGGGACAATATCTTGGCTCTGCATGTGCACGTAAGCCAGGGGAAATAATTCCGTACACCGGTTTTATAGGTATATATCCGAAAAAGCTTCCAAAACAAAACTCCCAACCCAAGGAGGTGTGATTCAACGTACAAATCTGGTCCTTGGAAAGGCTACGATGGCGAGGGAATCCCATTACTTTGGATCATTCCTGGATATACCTTGAGTTTGTCAGGTTGCAGTGAACTTATTACAGTGCCAAAGGGAGATGATAATAACATGGATACCACATCGCAACATGTGCCTCGCTTCATACATTAAACGCAAGTTGAAACAGTTCAACTCCAGTCACAGCATAGATGTTGTAGTCCCTCTCTTTCAAAATAAAGGTTTGGAATGTAGTTTTCTTCCCTCTCAAAGTAATCGTTGTAAAAATGTACTACATGCATATTAATAGACCTTTTCCATTCTATCCTTTGTTTGTTATAAGAAACACGGGTTTTCGTCTCACGACGTTGGATAAAAGTGAGCCACAAGCCTTAGCTACAGCCTACAAGGGAAGTATGAAAAACAAGCATTGACTATTATCTTCAAAGAGCATTAAGTTGATATTTCAAAAGAGAGTATTGTGGCTAGCCCGTCTTGACCACCCCTTTCAACTTCTCCTTGGGACCCACTTTTACGGCAAGTCATCAAGTATTAAACGGTCAAGTTTAACGCTAACAATCTGATCAAACCAAAAGCGACCGTTCTAAGTCATGTGCCACACTTTTTTCTCCCTAAAATTCTCAAGTTTTGGCTTCGGCGCGTTTCCTCGCTTTAACAAGGGATTCGACGATAGCGCGCCGTCTGTCATGGGGGTCGGCCAAAGGACTTATGAGGGACGGCCCAAGCCTCTCGCATGGATGGGGATGTCGGCCAGATCTCCCCCTTGGGGGACTCCTTCTCCTTGCCCTTTGGCTCTCATCCACTTGGGGGGCTAGCTAGCTAGCTCCTACACATCTTTGGCCTTTCCTCTCCTTGAAGGCCCTTTACTCTCCATCCTTGGTCTCTCTTCTCCTTGGGGGCTCTTTGCTTCCCATCCTTGGTCTCTCCTCTCCTTCAGGAGCTTCTTGCTCCGTAACATCTGTAATCGTGACCGAGTGCTGCGACGACACCACACATATCCCACCGCTCCCATGTGTAAATCGCGCCGCCGGCACTCCGTCACACTACCATGCCCTGGGCGTTGGTCCATCTCTAGTGGCTACAGGCTTTGCTATGACAATTTTACTATCGTCTGATCGTTACTGATGCTTTTGCTTCTATTTAACACATAAGGACTGAAGCTAATTTTGGTTGGTTAATTAGTTCGATCAGTTCATCGATGGTCGGCAAGTATGATGGCCCTAATAATGGTCCTTTGTGTTTCATGTGTATCTCACTGGTGGGTTTAAAAACCTCGGGACCAATTCACCACACCAAGCGCTCCATGCTTGGACGTGGAACATGCTCAGTTTCGCTAGCTCTCTGGAGCTAGTAGAATTCCGAGGGGTTCCCCTCGTAGTGCTTCGACATGAGGATCATTTGCAGCGGGATATGTTCATTCTTCGATACACTATCTCCGCTTGGGTGACTCATGTGACATTAGGCACGCATGAGCTGTGACGTCGTCGTACTCACATTACTGGTGATCATCAATGCGCCTAGAATCATAACGTACACCTGAGTTACTCCAGGGTGAATCGCACTTAGTCCGCCAGACAGTTGAGCGTCGGGGCTTCCCCCATCACTATTAAGTTCTCCGTGCCTCTTAAACCCCTCCCTCCTCCTCCCGCGTGGGACTTGATAAAGACTTTGGACTGATGGTTAGATCAAAGACATTCTGTGACTACACTGGTACTGTGTAAGTCAGTCTTCCCACACAGACAAAGTGAAGCTGTGCAGCATAGACTGTGCGAATATGTGATCCGGTAGTCCTTGGAGCACTGCCATTTGTGGCACCTTTGGCGAGATGTCACTCCCAGGGAGCGTCAAGTGTCGCTTGACGAAATAACATATATTTACCTACGAATGCTGTTACTCTCAGTAGCAACTCATTTTGGACAATTCTTTTTTTGAATTCATTTGCGAAATCTCACTTTCTCATTTTAAAATTTCAAAATTAAAGATTCTAGAAATAGAAAGCTCTTTGCAATGGGATTATGACAATGAATATCCTAGCTCTAGACCCTAACATCTGGTCCTCAGTTGGACTACTGTCTGTCATACCATATTCGCCTCTCCCTCGCCCTCACCTTTGCACTGTCACTCTAAAACCTTGATCTTTATCGTCGTTCTGTCCTAGATTCGTGCACTTAGCAGGTGTGACTTCGCCGTACAGGAAAAATCCACGGCTTGACATCAACTATTATTTTAAGACAGCACGCCTTCCCACTTGCGCATTGAGCCACTCATAGCATATGTAAAAGTTCAGGATGAATGGGTCGATACGTAGTGCGAGGAACTCCATCAATACATGGATTCCAATGGTCCAACAAGTGGAACCATGTGTGTAAACCGGCCGTACAGTTGGAACCTGGTGTACGTGAACCATCCATTAACCCACCATGTTTACAAAATTAAGAAAACAGCTGTGCAACCTATGGACAATACCTTTGGCGGCTAGCTACCTAGCTGCCCCTTAAAAGAACCATTAAAAGACTGCTGAATCCGAGGTATTAGTCTAAATACAGATGAACCCGTAGCCCACAGCAATCACCCTTCTTTTCTTTGTCCAGAAAACAACAAGTAGTTTACCCTACTAGTAAACTATGCACACCCACGTGTCTGCAACTAGTTGCCATTAATAACCAAAAGAGAAACTACTCATGGTTCCATATTTCTCCTCGCTTCCTCCGTCCTTCAACTCAACACCACCTCCTCCAGTATAGACTGTTAAAGATGCATCGAACATGCATCTGTAATACCGACTACCGAATTGTTGTATACTGTAACGTGTATACTAGTGTTTAACATCTCCTGTCTGTGAAGTTCACATCAAGCCCTAAATGAAGGATCTCGAATTACAGACTCCATAATGATGAAACCAGGTACTGAAATTCTACGAGCTCGTAGCCTTTCGTAGCATGACAAGACAGCTAAAGCAAGCTA
>JAVXUO010001781.1:0-155734 GCA_033065855.1 Escallonia rubra | reverse complement strand
TACTAATGTTACTCTTTGCAGTTACAAACATCGTTTTTACGAAAAAAATCTCTCTTACCAACAATTGTAGTTTAAGTAAAAACAGATATATTCTTCTACAAGATGTTAGTATCTTTTTTGTCTCATGGTATGTGGCACGCATTACTATATTTTTTGGACCTTTACAATATATTTTAAAAATCGACCCTAGTTTGGCTCGGGTTACTGGGCTAACTAGTGCTAATGAAAAAATAAACGAAAAAGTTGTAAATAAACTATGCTCATAATCTAAGAAACTCCTACAGAGCTTCAAATCAATAACTAATATGAGTTATTTTGGAAACTTGAAAAGGGTTCTGGATCAGTAAAATAATTTGGATTAGAATGGTTAACATGAGAAAAAATTGATGTTAGAAGCTTCATATACTGTAAATACCAATGCTAACATTATCTTAATATGCACGATGGGAAGGCTAAATTCTTCAGTGACGAAAGAAACACTTCAGCATCATTGGTTCGTGGACTCTGAAGTTTGGTGGTGAAGGATTGGAAGCTCGACCACTCTGCTTATATCTTGAGTTGTTTGGCCAGGGAGATCAGGCTCACCATAGTCCCGTGAAGGGCGTCCTTGCTCTCCGGAGGAATGAATGTTCTCTTCTGTTTGGTTTGAAAAGCTTGATCTTGGTGGCGTGCCATTAGCAATTGGAAGGGCATTGTGTGGAAGGCCTAATGGACCTTCTGGGGCGTTACCACGAGGAGAGGCTTCCATCACACCCACTATATCTCTGCTATCAGCGTCATCTCGATCACCTTGCCCAGGGAGGTTTCTAAAAGTATGGGACTCCATATCCTTTCTATTCCAGTGTCTAGCCAAGACAACAATTTTGTGCCATGTTGAAGCTTGAGGATCAATGCTCCTTAAGACATGCCTATTCTTGCGTATGAATGTCGCTATGGATATTACCAGAGCCGAAAGTGCAGCAAAAGCTGCAATAATGAAGAGTCCCCAAAAGCTCTCAAGGCCAAGACTGTTGGAAGAAAGCGCTGTACTCGGGTCGGGACAGACATTTTGGTTCCCGAACCACGCTTTTTCAATCTGAGTCATTGTCTTTCCTTCGGTCACATTCAAGACTTTTCTTGAAACATCAGTCACTAGTGGGGAACCAATAGGGAAAACCTGTAAGTAAATTAGATGGTATTCGGAGAAATTACATGAACAGTTCAACCATGCAAAAGAAAATCAGTATAAAGGTTGGAGGTGTTACGTACGAAGCCAAATCCGTCAGTCTTATACGTTGGCTCAACCGTCGTATACTTTGAGCAGTATCTAGCAAGGAAGACCTTTATGTAGGGGATTTCATCAAAAGCAGCCGCAATTCCACCATTTTTACTCCCTTTGATGAAAAGTTCATCCAGTTCATCTGGAGAGTTGAATACCTTAAGATTGGTCTCATCAAAATTCAGCTGCTTAAGAATTCCTAAAACAAAAGAACCTTCCAGATAGCCTACGTTATCTTTATTCTTCAAAAGCTCGTTCACATCTGTAATAACTGGCTGGAGCTTCTGAACTGTCAACATTGATGCTAGACTTGCTGTATAACTTTGAGTCAATATGAGCACCAAGAAAAACCAGATGATCAGCACAAACCTAGCCAAGTTGCTCACCACCCTCTCCTCTGTTAAACAGAAATGTAATTTATCCATACGACGTTAGCATGTGTGCTACTATATCTATCAAAAGACATGAAATGATGTAGTTGACATCAAAGCTGTTAACTCTGAATACCTACTTAATAATAACAGCACGTCTGTTTCGGATACAAGTCCAAACTGTTAATGGAAATATGAATGTCTTCCAGAAAAAATTGCAATAATTATGTTTCCAAATTGAATTTTGGTGTTGAATAGCAACTATGAGTTTCTCAAGGAATAGCTGAAATGAACATCTTGAAATGGAACCTCATCACATTAAGAAGCAAAAGGAAGATGTATATAATAGGTGAAGAACTCTATTTACTTTCTTTTCTTTAGGCATTAGAAGAAAAGTTTACCTAGAAATTATCCTTCTCGATGGCTTCACTTCACATTTTTGAACTAAAAGTAAGAGACCTTATCAAAAAGCAAGAGTTGAGAGAGAAAAATTACTCTGTGCAAACACCATGGTTGAGAAAGAGAACCAGAAGATCAGGCCAACTTCGTGTGAAGGGGGTCCCCTGAAATCTTCATTTATACGGTGCTCGAGAAACCAGACCACGAAACCAATGAAAACAAATGAACAAAAGCTTGTTACCCATAGTTCCCAAGTTAAAGGCCGTAAGAACACCCAGACATTCTTCTCCTTGTTGTCTTTGACCGGTACAACCATTAATACACCAGACTCGGTGTATGGCAGAGTAAAATCTGCATAGATGGACCTGTTTGCTCTAATAGTAATATCTCCCACGGCAGCGTCAAAGTTCTGCCATGACATAATACTAGCCATTTAGTGCCAAACAAGAGAAGAAAATATATGCTTGCACTAACTTAGGGTTAGATACAAGCTATTGTTCCTTGAGATGAAAACGTGAAAGGTTTCACATTTGATGTAGAATGAACATATACTTGTATTCCTGAACGAGAATGATATGTCACTATGCTAGTAGTGATAGCTATAATGCAGAGAGAGAGAGAGAGAGAGAGGTACCCCTAGGTAAACTTGATACACCAAGTCGTTGTATGTAGCGCCAGTCTTGTCAAAAGGTATGTAATCATAAGGAACGGCATATGGCAATAGTTTCATTGCAGCATCAAAGGCATCGATACAATACCCTGTGACCTTTGTCGCATTCATGCTAGGATCCCGAGTTACCATTACGAATTCACTGAAGCCATCCTTGACTGGCACTCCAATTCTTAATCTCTTCCCATTTGTTGGAATCTCCCAACCCTTCGACGGTGATGTTGTATCGCCTGGCCATATGATAGACTTGAGATTGGTTTTTGACGTAGAATAAGTACTTGTATCTGTCAAATTCAATCTTTTAACGATTCCATGCTCCTCTGTCCAAAATCCAATCCCCCTACCTCCATTACCAAGAACGTTAACTATTTGGTAAGCTGAGGGTTGTAGCTGCCCGTTAACAATACGGAAGTCTCCACTAAGGCCTTTAAATGTAATACTATTCAGTGTTTTTAGAAGATCTGGACCACTTTGGGAGACTCCAAATGTTTCAAGATCAGTTGAGTTTTTAGAAACATTACTATTTTGAAAGCCAAGGTCTGAAGTCCCAGCTTTCTCAACTGATATTGCTAGTGCAGTAGCAGCATCATATGCCCATAGTCCAAAAACATTCAACTCTGCATTAAGAACATTGGGGTTGTCTCGTTGAAACTTCTTCTTCCATCGGATGGTAAAATCTGCACGTCGCTTCGTCTGTGGGATGTAAGGTTTAACACCTATTACTCCTTGCATGGAATCGATGACCGAGGGATCTAATTCATTAAAGATGTCAGTTAGACTGTCAGTTATGATCCAAATATAACCTTGATCCATCATTCCAACCTCTTTTGCTTTGGCAAATAGTCGAGAGCCTAAAGTTGACCACAAGTGAACAATGAAAATTCTTGTTTGCATTGTCATCAAGTTGTAAAGTTCTGCAAGAATTTGGTCATCTGTCGCCGATGAGGGAATGATACTTCTGTAAGGGACTCGCACATCGATATTTGTCAAGGCATCGGTCAAGAAGGGTATAATTCCCTGACCGAACTCGTTGCCTGCGTATATGGGCACAACTTCTCTCCATCCAAAAGCTTGAACAATTGCACTGATAGCTTTGACTTGAGATGAATCATTTTGGGTAGCACGAATGAAGTATGGACTCTGAATCCAAGAAAGGAAGGGGCTTGTTGCAGAAAATGATATAATTGGCACTTGGGCTTTGTCGCCAAGATCAATCATAAAGTCAGCTTGCATCGATGATGATGGTCCCAATATAGCTCGCACTTGAACATTTTTTATTAGGTCTAGAGCTGCATTTTCAGCAAGAATAATCAAGTCAATCAATCCTCAAATTCAGAAATTTTAAAGTAGTTTAAAAATGATTCCACTATCTTGCAGTATGAAGTTTCACTTAGATCTTGAGACCAAACAAGAAGCTGTAAGCTAACATAAAGAGTAATCGTTGTAGCAAAAACAGATCAAGCACCTTAATTAATAACAACAAATACTTTATGAAGGTAAAGAACTATGAACGGCGCGAACTATAGGAGTGGCTGCGGAACAAAATGAAATACATACGTTGCTAGAGAAATAAGAACGTTATATGGTCTTGGAAAGCGTGTGGGTGTTGTATTTGGTGAACAAAGCCAAAAATCAAATGTTTCATCCTTGAATTAACCATCAAACTTGCTTGCTTGAACTTGTATAAGTTGTGTAAAACTCAGAATTCCACATTAGAGAGATTAGAGAAGTCACATGGGTTTATAATTTGCTAGGCATGTTGGCTTAGCAACAAACTAGTAAAGATGGACTCTTACTCGCACCTGAGCTGGGCTTAGGCTCATGCCATTTCAAGGCCAATTTCAGAAATCCATGGACAAACTAGTTAACCAGGTGCGTCACATGTTACTTCAGAACTTTGTCCCTCTCTGTACATTTTCGTTCTCTTCTATTTTCGGTGTACCCTTCGCTATTCGATTGCTTGTTAGCAAAAAAATGTCCATTGAGTCCTGGAAGGCATTCGTCTGAGACCTTGAGCACCGAGATATATTATATCCAAGAGCCGAAGCTACTCTTAAGGACGTTACACCACACGCCTCAGTGTGCTCAATCTTTTGATAAATTTTGCTACGCTGATTTTCATTCTTTAACATAGTAGTTCCCTGTTTTTTCAACACTGGGTTCTATAATCTCAATCAAGGCTCTCACACTGCACCGCATGGCTCAGATTTCCGAAAGCCATATTCTCATCAGAAGGTACTGCACAAAATTAGCTCCCAAACTTGGGCTGTTCACTTGGCCGTTAATGAGCGGGCTGGGGAATGCGCGGTGTAATTTTACTATTATCTAGTTTTGTGCTCTAGGATTCTCTATATATTGTGCTTTCCGTGCAGAGTTATGTAACTATGATGAACAGCAGTGCGAAATAGGGTTTTTACATTTCAATATTATTGAACGGTCAAAACACAAACTGGTAAAGCTCCAAAATGTAGCCATATTAGTGAATCTCGTGATGTTGTGCGTTTATTTTCTCGATCAATTTTTACCTCTTATTTATTTATTTATCGCTTGCGCTAAATTACAGCACTCCCTTGTTTGGATTGTCTACAGGGTTCATCTTATTGGTAGCGTTTAATGTTTATACTTCTTTACTAGTCATTTGTCGCTAGAAAGTCGACCAGTTAAACTATTTTTTTTTTTTGTGTGGCTTGGACAGTAAGGCTTTTTCGGGCTACCTTAGCGTCAATCTCGACAAGTCACTTCTCCAAAAGATTTTAAGGGCGTACCTGTCACACTACTGACCGCTCAGATGCATTCTAGAAAATAAATCTTCTTAGGTACTGACTCTAAAGTTTGAACCCAGAAATTTAGTCCTAATATCTGTCAATAATAAAAGTGAACTTATTTGTTTATATATGCTGGTCCATTTACTGCAACTTGGTGCATGGGTTGCAACGAGGTTTTATTCAAAGCCAAGGGACTTTACCTGAACTAGCTGACCTCCAGAAAAATGCCGTCGATCATAGAGACTATGAACAACTTAACACGTTAGGGGAAAAAAAAAGAAGAATAACAGGAGAAAAAGAAAGAAACGTATTTGATCTTTACGGAATTTGCCGTATCGAATCAGCCATCCCAATTTTCATTTGCAATGAGTGGAGAGACTCGACAATAAAATGGTTAGTTCAAGTTCTATGTTTTTATTTTCAGTTTCTAATACATCTTGTTTGCTTACCGTTTCCAAATTTTAATTTTAAACATATCAAACTCAAATATTATTCACTAGCTACTTGCAAATATATCATACATATATCTTGAGTTATAGATGTGCGAGAACTGGTATTCGAACAACAAGTAGGAGCTTTCGTATGTCCCAAATGTGGTCTTTAATGAATTTTTTTTGCGTTTGTTAAATTCAAAAACGTAATTGAAACTAGTCAATACATGTTTTTTTAAGTTTTCTAAAATATTACATCATTTTCAAAGCTTTAAAAGCCTGAAAACGACTAAGGTGGAACATTAACAAAATACTCTCTATCATGTGCATGTGTCGATGTCGATTCGGTATTTTTAACATCTCTAATTCAAAACTGAACGCGAAACTTTGGTTTCATTCGGCTCTGGAGTACTAACTAGTGAAATTATGTCTTAACCGGTCTCTGCTATCGAATGAACACTGCAAAGCCCTCTTTGTTCTTGTTCTGCAGATCATGAAGGCAATGCTTAATTGGAGTGGCAAGCCATATAACTTTGTGTAAGTCACATGCCGGACCACTAGCTTCCATAAACAATGGTGGTGCCACTTCTAGAGGGCACTCCTAGGGAGTCCTAAGATTCAACAACCATCAAGCTAAGAGTACGTGCACGTAAGTTGAATACTTAATAACAAATATTCCAAGTCAACTTTCTGCGTGGATGCAAATGGTGATGGCCTTGAATCTTAATGATAGAAAATGCAGTTGGAAGTCATATAGTAGCTGTCATAATATACAAGCATGAAGCCTTTTCTGGTCATTCGAGGTTAGTTTGGTATTTCTTGCATAAACTTGGCAGTTCTAATCACAACGCGGTGATAAATTAGAGCAAGAAAAGAAATCTCAATTTGATCACTGTGAATCTGTATGTTTAGGGGAGGGAGAGGGAGAGGGAGAGGGAGAGAGAGAGAGAGAGAGAGTACCAGCTGCAGCTGCACCAACAACATCTCTTTTGGAGTCTCTGGTGTTTAAAACCAGCCTAGTCTTGTAGTTGCTATGGGAGGCATAGAAATCGGAGAGGGCCATGGTGATGCAGCTCAACCCCATCTTCCCAAGCCATGTATCCATGTCAAGAACAACTCCCACGTTCACTGGGGATGTACTGTTTTGTGCTGTCGCCATTTTTGTGGAAGAAAGTAATCCCAAAGTAATTGGAAGGAAGAGGAAGAGAGAGAAGAGGAGTTTGTTCGTCATCTTTCAAGAACTTGAGAAACTCATTGCTTTTGCTGGCAGCTGAATGAATTTATAGTAGGAACATGCAGAAACCTAGGAAGATCATATAGTATAAGAAAGCCACTTGGCATGTGAATATGATTAGAATGACAACTATTTTGAGTAGAAATATGGTATGGGAAAAGTCAACCACCAGGTTTTTGGGAGTGACATCGGGTGGGTGAAATATTTATCAGATTTCGCATAACAAAACTGTCTTCAAAATGTATGAAGTAAAAACGAGAATCAGAAAAAACAAAGGCAAAGTATGCCCCAAACATGCCATATTTTAACCTTACAAAGTCCAAATCGCGTATGGAATTCTTACTTCGAATGAAGAGTACTGCATTTGGCTAAGAAATCATGACAAGTTAGCAGCAATTTAGGGTTTCATTTTGCTAAGAAACCAAGAAAAATTCAGCATCATTCAATTCATTTGGCTTTGCATGGATATAGTACACCGTTTACCTTGACCAAATCAAACATGCGGTGGAGTAGAACTCCATACTAGGAAGCTTCACAACTGCTATAGCATTAATGCCAGTAACAGCCTGCAGGGTCTAATCTAGACGCGCAAACGACCTTCCCAAGTGGCACAACACTATCAAAATTTTGAGTGAGTACATCGTATAATTGACCACCGAATTTTATTTCGTTATCACCTTGACTTTTCTTTTTTTGTCTCTTTTGGTTTAAACGTTAAGAGGTATCACATGCTAGCTTGCATGTAGTTTACTAAGTCCACATTCTTAGATTGGCAGCGAAAAGACATGCTATTCACGCTCGACTCAGAGGATTCGCTGAGGTGGCTCCAAAGGAGACCGACAACCGAAGATCTCAAGGGCAAAATACATGACCTTTACAGGTTAAGCTGCTCCGCGGCTTGCAACTGAGAATTTGACGATTTTTGTTTTGATTTTGGAAAAGAAACTGGTCGGAGAGGTCCCGGTGTACCCTAAAGCCACATGAATCCAGTGAGGCTACAATGTTATTTCGCCTTCTTTTCTCAACCTTCTTCTATTTCATGGGCTTAAGTTGCTAACCATCCTCAACCTGTGGACAGGGAAAATTAGTTGTTGAGGGGTTTTGGAATTAAAACTTAGTGAATGGTGGGTTTCTTTTGAAAAGTTGTGAAAAAGTGGGGTGACTTTTCAAAATTTCTGAACAAGGGGTAGACTTAGACAAAAATGGGGTTTTTGAAATCCTTTAATTTGGTTTCCCAACTTACCCCTGCCTCCAAAATTGTTGACCCATGTTCTGATACAAGTCGTTTTCTGTAAGAATACAAGTACGGTTATGCGAAGATGCTTGTCAGTTTGTGCAAATTTTCAAGTCGTTTCTTCTCTTTCAACTGATGCAATACTAAATTTACCAAATATTGGTATGCAATCATTCATGAATAACTCAAGGTGCTTTTTTGTTTTCCAGGCCGATCCGTGATTCGTTTTGAACAGAAATCTATTAGAGGACTTATTGAGAATAAGGTTTGAACCAAAATGTTGCTTTTGTTTGGCATGAGTATCATTGGGTTAATGGTACTCACAATACTTTTCCTCTTTTGTAGCAAATGAATTTAGATACTATTATTATTTACTAACTGCAGAAGTAATCCTAAATGTTTGTCAAATATATTGTCTAGTTACTCATCTGATACTTGTTCATTCAAATATAATTTGTATTTCATATGCCACATCTTTCTTAATACAGCTTGATGGGTTCATTATGCCTCTGTTACAAGGATATATCCTTTTCCTATGTGAGTGGTTACGTGTGTGCAGGCGTATGTGCCTCCATATGTGTTCATTAATCGATAATTAGAGATAATTTTAATAAAATTTCCTGTTCAAAAAATATGTTGCTTCCCTTAACCAAGAGTTAAACTTTCAGACTGGACAACTGAAGCTGAAAAGTTTACTTGCCACAATCACATTAATTTCAAGAAGGTGTACATGACGTTTAGCTAGGTACATAAGTGAGGATTGCTCGTCACTCTCTGTTACTTTTGGCTTGGCTATATGAAATCATTTATATGACTGCATGGTTTGTTTTAGGTACAAGAATCTGGAGAAGAAAAGCAAACCAAGAATGAGATATACTACTAACTTTATTGCAACCGAACAACTGCTGGAGTTTGGAGTTTTTCGGTCCTCACTTTTGCAGATATTATTCCAGACGGATGAGATTTAGATAGTTTCTAACTTTTTCAATAGTTTACATCCCTATGTCTTCATGTGGAGTATCTAGAGCGGATCTGTTACTTCTTTCTTCTTTACCAAAAGATTGTTGTAGTAGTATTTCTAGATTGCTTAGAATGTACAAGTATGTGACTTATATCCCATGTCTCATTAAGTTCGGACCCTTATTAGAACAGTTGTCCATCATAGATGATGTAAAAGAAGAACTATCTTCTTTTAGTATCTCCCGAATGTAGGAATTGACGAGTTTATTTAAGGCACAAGTGCTCTAACTTAACCAACTGACGGGATACCGTAAACTGATATTAGACATTTTTTCACAAAATATGGTTCTTCTTTTAGTATCTCATATGTCCGCATCAGTAACTGGACAATATATTCGACAAATATTTAGGATTGTTTTTGCAGTTAGTAAATAATAGTATCTAAATTCATTTGTTACAAAAGAGGAAAAGTGCTGGAAGAGTACCAACCCAATGATACTCGTGCCAAACAAAAGCAACATTTTGATTCAAACCTTATCCTCAATAAGCTTCTCCAGTAGATAGATTTTCGTTCCAAACAAATCATGGGTCAGCCTGAAAAATAAAAAAGCATCTTGAGTGATTCAGAAATTATTACAAACCAATGTTTGGAAAATTTAGTATTGCACCATTTAGAATAGTAGAATCAACTTGAATATCTGCATAAAATGACAAGCATCTTCGCATAACCGTACTTGCATTCTTGCAGAAAATGACTTGTATCAGAACAGGGGGTCAACGATTTTGGGGGCAGGGGTAATTTGGGAAGACCAAATTAAAGGATATAAAAAAAAAACCCATTTTTTTCTAAGTCTATCCCTTGTTCAGAAATTTTTAAAAGTCATCCCACTTTTTCATAAATTTTCAAAACAATCCCACCTTCCACTAAGTTTTATTTTCAAAATCCCTCAAAACATAATTTTCCCAAGATATATTTCAATCCTGTCAAGATTATGGGCAACAGATTATTAGGGGGATCCTTGTGTAACTTCTTTGTCTTCTCGTTTCCATATCTCCGGATGGAAGAAGTAGCTTTAGCCAACATTATTGTCTACCATTGTACCTCCTAAATTATGCATTTACTTTACTTTGTCAAATGAACAAACTTTGACTCCACCTGGTGATATAACTATAATATAACTCCCAATAATTGGGGAATACTTGACAATCCTAGTCAAACTGGGAGATCGATAATAATCTCATCAGAGATCGTGATGCGGTCTTCAAGGATCCTAACGCGATTCTAACACATCTGGCCCACGGCCCAGTCCTACTAGGAGTCTTCTCCTATAGCTATATAAATGAGTCCATCCCCCTAGGTATGGGACAATTACACAATTCATGCTTTTTCAGAGTTATTATACATTCTGTAGCTGCGCTCTGACTTAAGCATCGGAGAGTTCTCCGCCGAGAACCGCATCCGACGGTCACTCATTTTCTGTCTTGCAGGTCATCGGTCTAGGCTCGGGTTCCGCAACATATGCGGAGCATATTTTTAGCAGCAACAGATTGGCGCCATCCGTGGGACCCGCTAGCCTAACTGTTTAACCTCAAGAAAATTCAACAGTTCATCCCAAATTGCCGGCGACAATATGTCGGAACCACCGACAGAACTGCCGTCGTCACAAATTTCTAGATTGAATTATCGTCACAGGTTTCTGATTCAATTTTCTGCCAAAGTCAGAAAAGAGGAAAAAAAAAACAAGGTGAGCTGCCGTCAGCAGCCCTATGGGAGAACCACAACCAGGGCCTACACGTGCCTCCAAGTTCAACCGCCACTGTCGTGCAGGGTCAAAGACTTAACAAGCCGTTGCCGCATAGGGTCAAAACCCTAGCAGATCGTCACGGCAATAACTCATTCGGCTGCCGCTATCTCATGCTTGAACATTATTTAATATGCTTAAAGCATGCTTTGGTTGATGTTTTTCTCTTTTCAAAATTATTGATTTTGTTGATATTCATTCAATCTCATTTAATTTGCACACACTCATATTTCTAAAAACCTTTACACTTCCTATTTGTGCTATCTTTGTAAAAAGTGCTTGGTACACCTTTTGATGGGTATTCAAGTACTTATGTTTTTATTGTTTGAATGCCCTTGTTGGCAATATTGATTATCCATGGATGGATACATAAGTTGATCACTTTCGCACACACCCTTGACCTTTTTCAATGATGTCAAAAGGGGGAGAAAATATTGTTGATTCATATTTGTGTGGACTTGATATGAGCATATATTACTTAAGTTAGGGGGAGCCTTATACTGCTTAATATAGGGGGAGCTTTTTGTCATGACTTCTTCTCATGACCCCTTATGGTTTTTAATTGAGATTGTTATGTTTCATTACGCATATTATCTTATATATCTCATATTATATGAATCAATGTTTGCCATAATAAAAAAGGGGGAGATTGTTAACCCTACGGTTATTTAACCTAGGATTATATTTGATTTTGATGATAACTAAAATTGATGATTATGCTGTCTAAATATGCATTGAGTTGATGAAGCAATATGAACAATCTCATACTCATGCAAACGGATTATTAGACGAGCAACACGGTCAAAGACTCTCAACGGAACGCATCAAAGAGGGAATTTATCGATTGAAGTTTTCATGCTTTTATTTCCGTCTTTGTAAACTAGACATAGAGAGATGATCGTTACGATGACTGTATACCTAGAACTTGCCCATAGGTTTCCCTTGCATGCATAAAAGTTTTTCATGCTTTAAAAACAAGGAAACTGCATTTTCAGGAATGCAGTCGACTGCATTGGAATGCAGTCGACTGCAAGTTGGGCAGTGAGGTATTACAATCGACTGCATTGGAATGCAGTCGACTGCAATACTTCCAGTAGCCTATTACAGTCCACTGCAATGGATTACAGTCGACTACAAGTTGGAAATTTGAATTTCTAACGGCTACTTTTGGGTTACAGTCGACTGCAATGGTGCATTGCAGGCGATTGTATTTACCGTTTGGCGCATTTAATGCCCTACCTAACTCCAAACGGTCATATTAATTCCCAACCCTATAAATACTCTTCTTGGGCATAGTTTTCATTCATCAATTGCATTCAAAGCTCTCTTATCTTTCATATTCTCAAAGATCAAAGCAATTGTTCAAATCTCTCTTGTTTTCATTGATTTCTCATCCTTTTCAAGAGAGCATTTATTGTGAGCTTACATTTGAGAGATATACACTTTCATAAGTCATCATACACTCATCTCTCTTATTCTAGTACTTCAACGTGAATTCATCTACTTATTGAAAATAAAATCTTGTACACATTTCTTCATTGAAAGGTTCTTGTATCAAAGCTTGGGGTTGTCAAGCTTTGGAGCTTTGGGTTTGTCAAAGCTTGTTCTTGATGTGGGCATAGCATCAAGGGATTGTAAGAGGTTCGATCTTGACCTGTAAGGAAGATCATACTAGTGGATTCTAGGGCCTTTCAAGGGACTTCCTTGAAGGGGTGGACGTAGGCTTGTGGGTATATCAAGCCGAACCATTTAATTCTCTTTGTATAGTATCTCTAAACCCTTCTCTCTTTACATTATCGTTTCACATTTGTGTTGAGATTGGTTGTTTGCTTATTTGAGTTATTGAGATTGAGGTTTGTTGTTTGTTAATTTTTAAATTAGTCTTAAAACCCTATTCACCCTCCCTCTAGGGCTATTTTATTGGTTTCACTGGGGAAGACCTTCTTAAGAAATGTTAATATTAACTTAATTTGGTTACCATAAGTTGGGCAGATGCTATTCTTTACCTATAATGACTGATTTTTCGTTCATTGCATTTTTTCAGAAATATGGATTATATGCTGGTTGAAGGTTGATTGACAATGAAGGTTTTGAAGATGCTGAAGTCATTTTCCCTGTTTGGCTTTAAAGATGACCTCTTTCTTCTTTAAGTTAATCTGATGGATATATTTCCTCTGTAATAATGTGTAATTTGATTAGAAGTTTAACAGATGCTGTGTAAGGAGTTATTTTCTTTTGAATGTTATGCAATTTTGGTTAGAATTTTAAGAAATACTATATAATGATTTTGTGTGTAATGAGTTATTTTCTTTTGGATGTTATGTAATCTAATTAGAATTTTAGTCTTATGAGCTAAGATCTGCTAAATTACTTGTTTTTTTGTTTACAAATTTTTAGTTGTTTTGGGCCTAGAATATAGTCTAGCCCAAACCGATTGATCCATTTAAACTGAACCGTTCGATCCATCTAATCCGTTCAAACCGAACCGTTCAACTACAGTTCGGTTTCCAAACTGATGTTGATCCGTTCGATTTGGTATTCAATCTCCAAACCGAACCAACCGAACCAACCGAACCGTGCTCACCCCTAAATTGGCTCCTGAAGTTCAGAATATTACATTGAAACCCTGATTGATATCAGTTATTTGAATTCGTGTTAATGCTCATTTTTTTATTGCATGTCGAGCATTGAATTACTTGTGGATTCAGTGATTGTTGTTTTTGTATATTGACCTGAGAATCTGTTCTGTAGGGAGGCGTTATAAGGATGGTTTATTCTTGCATAATTATGCAGGGCTAGTACATTGATGAAAATGACAAGTTATTGTACATCATGCATGTGTACTCTGTATTGTGCATTGTCTGCGTGGCATTGCCTTTACCCATGGCCAATATCTTTTGAATATATTTACATTGTATCTTATAATGATTGTTTTGAAAATGATTGGAAATGAATGTCTTGATATCTGATTGAAGGAGATTGAGTTGAAACTCTTCCCCATATTGTTATCAAATTGTTTGTGATTATCTAAAACCCTTCCCTGTATTGTCTTTGAAGTGTCTGTACCCGTTTTGAGATCCTTTGAAAAATCATCATTGTATTTTAAAATAATGGCTTTGAAAATGATATTCAAATGATCGTTTTGGTATCTGATCGAAGAGGATTGAGGTGAAACTCGTCCTCCTGTTGTTGTCAATGTGTTTATGACTGTTTGAAATGTCTTGGAAAATCATCATCAAATTGACTCTGCAATCATTTGGTAAATCCTTTGACTGTTCCTTGAGCGACCTTACCCTCGTTTGATTTCCTTCTACGTGTAACGATCAACTGTCGACTACTTAGGGATGGGTTAGAGCCTGTGCAAGGTGTTGGAATGCCCACCACTATTGTATAGTAAGACCCCTGTGTGGGTCGGTACTTAGTTGCTTTGTAAAGAACCTAAGTTTGAGTTTTGGAAGTTTTAAGTAATTGTAAAACTAGCTTAAGTTCAAGTTTTTCTTAGACTGCATATTTTGAAGAATTTGACTCAGTGTCCGTCTAGAAGCTTCGATATATTTTGGAAGTTGCGGTTGAGTTAAGATTATTTCTGTCAGTAAGCAGAGTTTGCTCTGTTGTGATGTGGTAGGTTAACGCTCCGGGAGTTCAGGGCGATGGAGCTCAGAATTTGTGGGTCATTACAATTTCTTACAAATCTGATGCCACAAGACATTAAAAATAAGCTCGCTTCAACAATCATTCAAGTTGGATGGTTTACTTATTAGATGATTGCCTACTCGTTGCTGATACTAATGAGCCAATAGGGCTTGAATAGAAGACTTGGAAAGGTGATGGCCATCCGAGAGCGAAGCATTTTGCCCGACTTGTCCATCACATGCAAGATATTGCTGACTAATGAACCCAAAGTGAAGCGATGTTTAGGTGAAGATAGCAACTGAGCTATTTTTCTTCCACCTCTGAAACATTATTCATGAGGTGCGAGATTCCTATCATGCAAAATATGTACGGAGACACCTGATTAAGCCAAAATACTTGAAGGCATATGTAACACCCCAGAATTTTTTTAGCGTTAGCCAATCAATCAATCGATTATCAATCATCCAACTATCTCAATTCCACTGAGGAAACCCCAATAATATTCATATCTGAGCTCTACAATAACTCAAATGCTCGGCTAATCATCCTTAAACACACAGAAGAAATTAAAGTACTTAATTTATTAAGTTACACACTAATTCCCTCGCAGGGGCTTAAAATAAACAAATAATGAAAATGCTAAACAAACTCCATGATCAAGCTTAAACAAATCCCAAAATTCTACTGACGATTATTACCTGCAGAAGGGAACAAAAAGTGAGCTTTTGGTAGCTCAATAAGGTCGCTCAAAATAAAAATCCAGATGAGGGAGTACAATGATTATCAGATTCACTTCAAACGATAGGGAAGAGATTCAACTCAATCCCTTAAACCAGATACAGATAGTAACAATTCCAATTACACTGAAACGATGCAGCTGATACTGAACATGAGTGAAATGCAAAGCCACACAGGCAGTGCAGGGTAATCACTTAGCAAGGCCACAAAGGCGGTGCTCACTAATAATGTGGTTACATATGCATATGAACATTAGCTAGACCATTAAGGTACTAGCATCTCCCGCAATAACATACCATCCTTATATCTCCGATACAGACCATCCTTATAACTCCTCAATACACTAATTCATGTCAATATGCAGAATGCAATAATCGATAATACAATGAATAAATCGATTCTCAACGAGTAATAATACTGAGCATCGATAATAATTTCCAATAAATGTGTAAGGCTCAAAATAGGGTATTAAAGGCAAACTATGCATATAACAATTATAACAGAGTTCAAAAAAAAATTCGATAACAATTCAAAAAATATTTACGATGATAAATAGATGAAAATGAGTTTCGGATAGAAATTCCTTACTTCAGTCCAAGTTATGCACTGCTATTCAACTTGTTCAAATTCCTCGATTTAATCTAAATTGACAATTTACTTATTAGAACAAACTCTAGCCTCATAACACTACAAATCCTTTGCTAATTACTCATTCCGACAATCTCACACAGCTTAGATCAAACGCATCCCACGTGCGGTCCACTTAACCGAAAACTCTGCATGCCTTGTAAAGCATTAAGACACTCCAAAATTCATAAAAGTTTCTCATAAATACTTTTATAGCTTAAAATAGCATAAAAAGTTACAATATGAATTTTTTAATTTTTTTTATTTAAAATGATTTCTTAAATACCAGAAAAGCCCAAAAATGAAACTTAATACTTCTAGCATAAACTAAAGTCCCATAAACTTTAGATAGCTTTACAATATATAAGGATAATACATAAATTAAAAAGCATCAAAACCATTTTAAAATAATTTGTTTAGCTAATTAAAATGTGATACGGATTTAGTAATAATCCAACTCTAAAAGTTACAAAACTAAAACTGAAGCTTATTTATATCATAAAAACATTATGAAAATTTTCTCAAAATTTATTATGAATTTTAAAGTATCCAAATGTATTTTAGAGAACTGATTTGCGGTAATTATTAAAAACACCAAACAGTATCAAAAAAATATGAAATTTTAAATGTAATTCTAACATTGCTCTAAAAACCTTTCTGTAAAGTTTTAATATTTTTTTTTTGACCATTGTAAGATACTCAACAGCTACGTGGTACAACTGTGCAAGCACAACGTATCACTTACTGCATAAACCCATTTCCCGCATCTTCTTTCTCTGTTCTATGCACCCGAAATACCCGCTTCTCCTTATAAACTACACTCACACACACATCCATACACGCACTCCCTGCACACACTATACACACACACTCATTATTTTACATTACACACAATACACTCACATTTTACACACACATCACACAGAACACTACACCTGCTCCAAGGCAACCTTGGCTGTTCTCTCTCAGACACCCACACTTCACGTTTCACACATTATAACACACATTCATATATATATTTTAACACCACTGCCTCACTACACAGTTGCCGTAGTCTTCTTCCTTTTCATTTCTCTCATACATATACACACAACCCACACTCATAATTTTGTGACTCGTGTAACTACACATCAAACCCATTACACACAGATACAGGCTACTATGCAGGTTCTTTCATCTCCTTCCCTTCTCTGCAACATACAGGTTACCACATGCCTTAACATCAATAAACACACACATAAGCACTCACTTCACACAATTACACACCTACTGCCTCATGGCAGTGGTGTTCTTCCTGCTTTCTGTCCATCTCTCTCACACACTGCACTCACCTCACATTTGTTGAGCAGCATTTCCCCTCTTTCCATTTCCCACATACACACCCATACAATACACCCACAAACACACACTCCTATATACTACACCCACCGCCTAAAGGCAGTGGGTTTGCTTCTTATTCCCTTCTTCACGCCCAGTCACACATGCACACACAAACCCACATTACCGCAGTTATGGCTGTCTTTGCAACCGTAGCACCCTTTTTTTTTCCCTCAAACCCACACACAAATGCACAATACGGCAGCCACCATGGCTGCCCGCACAACACGAACACGCCAACTGCAGCACCTCACGGTCTCCCTCTCTCTCTCCACAATACACACACAGTTGCATCACCTTACATTGCAGCTCTCTATATACAAATTAAAATACTGTAAACTAAGAGAAAAAGGAATCGACTTACCAAAATCAAAACTCAAAATCGTCGTATTTTTGGCACCAAATTCCAATCGCAGGTGTCCTGGTCAGCCTTTTCTTCCTCCCTTTCTCTTTCCCCTTTTCTCTTTTCTTCCTGTCGAGATTTCCTTCGCTTTTCTGTATCACTCTCTTTCTTTTCCACGAGCATACTCACACACACCCCCAGACAGATCTTCTCTTAAAATCTTCTATTTGTTTAGTAGTAACCAAAATTTCTCTTTCTCTCTTCCCTGGCTGTAACCGAAATGGGATTAATATCCCAACCGCATTTTCCTAAGTTCTGATTCCTCTCCCTTGCTCCCTTGCTCCCTTATTAACTTAGTCTTACCATAATTAAAAAGTTGACCATAAAAATCAATCAATTTTTTGTCCATTTTAATTATTCAGTAACCCCAAATTTTAATTTTAATTTTCTAGTAACCTCGCTTTGTTAAGTATGGCTAAAGGTTTTCAAAAATATCATTAATGCTAATCGTTGCTAAAGACCACAATGAATATTACTTATAACTGTTATGGATAGATTATAACTTATGGTTTCTAAAATTGTGTCGCTAAAGATTGCGGACAAATTTTCTCTCATGCAAATCGACACCAATGTTGCGTATGCAAATTGTCGCTAAAAATAAATTAGTCGGCTAGGCAATATCAGGCTTCAGAGGGTATTACATCATATTTCGCAGGGGATGGAACAAAATAGAGATATCATGATGTAAAGAATACGTAAGTTCCAAGATGGTCATTCCTTTATTTTATTTTTCTGATGTAATACACCAAGTATGGTTTTGGAGGAATGCGGTTGTTCATTTCCTCTCTAATACATCAAGTCGTGTGTGAAACTTGTTCTTTTATGGAAACCCACATATCTTCCTCAAAGGACAGTAACCTTAATACTTGCTCACCACCAAATTTGGGCTGTATAAAAGTAAATGTCAATAGAGCAGCTTATGCAGGCACTGGTTCAACAATTATTGGAGGTCTGGGTAGGGATTTTTGTGGAAGGTGGATGTTTGGGTTTATGCGTTCACTTCGGCAGTGCAGTAGTTGACATGCAGAGAGTTGGGCTATCTGCAATGGGCTAGAAATTGTTTGGAGCCATGAATTTAGAAAAAAACTATCATTGAGATAAATGTGCTTGAAGCTATTGAAGCTTTACCAAAAGAATCGAATTTGATTCAGAGGGCAGTATCTTCATTAAGATCCATGTCTTTCCACATCGTCAATGGGATTGCCAACTTGTTTTCATCTGTCGTGAAGTGAATAGATATGCTGACAAACTGGCAAAGAGCAATCGTGATTAGGATATGGGCCCGCAAGTCGTAGACTCCCCTCCAATGAAGATTTCTATAAGTCATATAATTGGATGCATTAGGCATTCATGGATCGATTTTGTAATCTTTGAATTTATGCTTCCGTACCAAAAAAATAAAAAAAATTCCACTAACCAAGGGGATTAAGACGGGTGACTTGCTCAACATATAGAGCTTATGGGTATTTTGATACAATTGGATGCTTGGAGTTCAACTTTTTTTGCCTATTGCAAATTTGAGCGTAGGCGAACATCATAGAAAACAACACATTGTTGTAGCAAAAACACAAAAATGACCATAAGACATGCTCTAAACTTCACATAGATATGAGGTCGGACTTTTGCAGGATTTTCTATGTATCTTTGAAAAGGAATCAAACCAACGTAGTTCGAAAATGAGATATTACTTGAAGCCGGAGCCAACAACGCGTGAAAGTGGTTGGTTGTCAAGATGAGGGACGCTTATCTAGATACCGGAGTGAACAAATCGATTTACATGGTCATCTCTATTTACTGAAAATGGTGCACCTAATAGCCGAAGACAACAATGCGTGAAAGCGGCTGTTCGCGCAGGAATTAGGAGGATAGCTGGTCCTTTAGTGACAGAGAAAGATAGGTTGAATCTCTTCTAGAGTCGAGAGGCCGGATAGGGTGACTCCCTTCTATAGTCTGAGAAGTCATTAGCTCTCTTCTAGAGTCATCAGAAAGGAAGGGTCGACTCAATCCTAGAGTCAAGAAGGTCATCGACTCTTTTCTGGATTTGACAGCTCGGTAGGTAGACTCCATTCTAAAGTCAAGAAGGACATCGACATTCTAAAGTCAAGAAGGACATCGACTCTCTTCTAGAGTCAACAAACAGGATGATTGATTCCCTTAATTCTAGAGTCAAAAAGGTCATCGACTCATTTCTAGAGTCGACATGCAGGATTAGATGTCTCCCTCCTAGAGCCAATATAAAGAAATCAAAGACAAACATACGTGTGTATGCAAATACCTCATGACAATTTCATGACAGTCTAATCAAGCCTTCAATCTTTATAAGGTATGAGATAATATGATGCATGGCCTGCTGTGTATCATGTTTGTATCTTGATAAGTTAGTAATGAAATGGTGATTCGTCTTTAGGATAGAATTGGACTATGATATATTGTCATTTCAGACATAAAGAACTCTTAACCCAACTCTACATTATGAGATTCAAAAGGAAAATCAGAATATTTACATTATAAGTAGAAATTCATAATTACTAATGTGCGAGAGCTAAGATACTAGGTTTTAAAATGCTACAATTTGGATTACCAAAGATCCAAATAGTAGAGTATTGATGGGTTATTTGAAACTGTTTCAAAGGAGCTATCCTAATCAATGACTCCAATGAGGCTTCAATTCTGCACAAATTTGCTTGAACTAGGAGTAGTGGAAGTAAATTCATTTTGTTTTGATATTTTACTTAAGTTAGTCATTATTAAATAACATACTAATGTTACTCTTTGCAGTTACAAACATTGCTTTTACGAAAAAAAAATCTCTCTTACCAACAATTGTAGTTTAAGTAAAAACATATATATTCTTCTACAAGATGTGTCTTTTTTGTCCCATGGTATGTGGCAAGCATTACTATATTTTTTGGACTTTTATAATATATTTTAAAAACCGATGCGAGCTTGGCTCGGGTTCGGGTTACTGGCCTAACTAGTGCTAATGAAAAAATAAACGAACAAGTTGTAAATAAACTATGCTTATAATCTAAGAAACTCCTATAGAGCTTCAAATCAACAACTAATATGAGTTATTTAATTTCTGAAACTTGAAAAGGGTTCTGGATCAGTAAAATAATTTGGATTAGAATGGTTAACATGAGAAAAAATTGATGTTAGAAGCTTCATATACTGTAAATACCAATGCTAACATTATCTTAATATGCACGTGGGGGTGGCTAAGTTCTTCATTTATGAAAGAAAAACTTCAGCATCATTGATTCGTGGAATCTGAAGTTTGGTGGTGAAGGATTGGAAGCTCGACCACTCTACTTATATCTCGAGTTGTTTGGCCAGGGCGATCAGGCTCACGATCGTACCGTGAAGGGCGGCCTTGGCATCCGGAGGAATGAATGTTTTCTTCTGTTTGGTTTGAAAAGCTCGATCTTGGTGGCGTGCCATTAGCAATTGGAAGGGCATTGTGTGGAAGGCCTAATGGACCTTCTGGGGCGTTACCACGAGGAGAGACTTCCATCACACCCACTCTATCTCTGTTATCGGCGTCATCTCGATCACCTTGCCCAGGGAGGTTTCTAAAAGTATGGGATTCCATATCCTTTCTATTCCAGTGTCTAGCCAAGACAACAATTTTGTGCCATGTTGAAGCTTGAGGATCAATGCTCCTTGAGACATGCCTATTCTTGCGTATGAATGTCACTACGGATATTACCAGAGCCGAAAGTGCAGCAAACCCTGCACTAAGGAAGAGTCCCCAAAAGCTCTCAAGGCCAAGATTGTTGGAAGAAAGCGCTGTACTCGGGTCGGGACATACATTTTGGTTCCCGAACCACTTTTTTTCAATCTGAGTCATTGTCTTTCCTTCGGTCACCTTCAACACTTTTCTTGAAACATCAGTCACTAGTGGGGAACCAATAGGGAAAACCTGCAAGTAAATTAGATGGTATTCAGAGAAATTACATGAACAGTTCAACCATGCAAAAGAAAATTAGTATAAAGGTTGGAGGTGTTACGTACGAAGCCAAATCCGTCAGTCTTATACGTTGGCTCAACCGTCGTATACTTTGAGCAGTGTCGTGCAAGGAAGACCTTTATGTAGGGGATTTCATCAAAAGCAGCCGCAATTCCGCCATTTTTACTCCCTTTGATGAAAAGTTCATCCAGTTCTTCTGGAGAGTTGAATACCTTAAGATTGGTCTCATCAAACTTCAGCTGCTTAAGAATTCCTAAAACAAAAGAACCTTCCTGATAGCCTACGTTATCTTTATTCTTCAAAAGCTCGTTCACATCTGTAATAACTGGCTGGAGCTTCTGAACTGTCAACATTGATGCTAGACTTGCTGTATAACTTTGAGTCAATATGAGCACCAAGAAAAACCAGATGATCAGCACAAACCTAGCCAAGTTGCTCACCACCTTCTCCTCTGTTAAACAGAAATGTAATTTATCCATACGACGTTAGCATGCGGGCTACTGTATCTATCAAAAGACATGTAATGATGTAGTTGACGTCAAAGCTGTTAACTCTGAATATCTACTTAATAATAACTGCACGTCTGTTTCGGATATAAGTCCAAACTATTCATCGCAATGTGAATGTCTTCCAAATAAAATGGCACTAATTATGTTTCCAAATTGAATTTCGGTGTTGTATAGCAAATATGAGTTTCTCAAGGAATCGCTGAAATGAACATCTTAAAATGGAATCTCATCACACTAAGAAGCAAAAAGAAGATATATATAATAGGTGAAGAACTCCATTTACTTTCTTTTCATTAGGCATTAGAAGAAAAGTTTACCTAGAAATTATCGTCCTCAATGGCTTCACTTCACATTCTGAACTAAAAGTAAGATACCTTATCAAAAAGCAAGAGTTGAGAGAGAGAAAAATTACTCTGTGCAAACACCATGGTCGAGAAAGAAAACCAGAAGATCAGGCCAACTTCATGTGAAGGGGGTCCCCTGAACTCTTCATTTATACGGTGCTCGAGAAACCAAACCACGAAACCAATGAAAACAAATGAACAAAAGGTTGTTACCCATAGTTCCCAAGTTAAAGGCCGTAAGAACACCCAGACATTCTTCTCCTTGTTGTCTTTGACTGGTACAATCATTAATACACCAGACTCGGTGTATGGCAGAGTAAAATCTGCATAGATGGACCTGTTTGCTCTAATAGTAATATCTCCAACGGCAGCGTCAAAGTTCTGCCATGATAATACTAGCCATTTAGTGCCAAACAAGAGAAAAAAAACATATGCTTGCACTAACTTAGGGTTAGATAAAAGCTATTTTTCCTTGAGATGAAAACGTGAAAGGTTTCACATTTGATGTAGAATGAACATATACTTGTATTCCTGAACGAGAATGATATGTCAATATGCTAGTAGTGATAGTTATGATGCAGAGAGAGAGAGAGAGGTACCCCTAGGTAAACTTGATACACCAAGTCGTTGTATGTAGCGCCAGTCTTGTCAAAAGGTATGTAATCATAAGGAACGGCATATGGCAATAGTTCCATTGCAGCATCAAAGGCATCGATACAATACCCTGTGACATTTGTCGTACTCATGCTTGGATCCCGAGTTACCATTACGAATTCACTGAAGCCATCCTTGACTGGCACTCCAATTCTTAATCTCTTCCCATTTGTTGGAATCACCCAACCCTTCGACGGTGATGTTGTATCGCCTGGCCATATGATAGACTTGAGATTGGTTTTTGACGTAGAATACGTGCTTGTATCTGTCAAATTCAATCTTTTAACGATTCCATGCTCCTCTGTCCAAAATCCAATCCCCCTACCTCCATTACCAAGAACGTTAACTATTTGGTAAGCCGAGGGTTGTAGCTGCCCATTAACAGTATGGAAGTCTCCACTAAGGCCTTTGAATGTAATACTATTCAGTGTGTTTAGAAGATCTGGACCACTTGGGGAGACTCCAAATGTTTCAAGATCAGTTGAGTTTTTAGAAACATTACTATTTTGAAAGCCAAGGTCTGAAATCCCAGCTTTCTCAACTGATATTGCTAATGCAGTAGCAGCATCATATGCCCATAGTCCAAAAACATTCAACTCTGCATTAAGAACATTGGGGTTGTCTCGTTGAAACTTCTTTTTCCATCGGATGGTAAAATCTGCACGTTGCTTCGTCTGTGGGATGTAAGGTTTAACACCTATTACTCCTTGCATGGAATCAATGGCCGAGGGATCTAATTCATTCAAGATGTCAGTTAGACTGTCAGTTATGATCCAAACATAACCTTGATCCATCATTCCAACCTCTTTTGCTTTGGCAAATAGTCGAGAGCCTAAAGTTGACCACAAGTGAACAATGAAAATTCTTGTTTGCATTGTCATCAAGTTGTAAAGTTCTGCAAGAATTTGGTCATCTGTCGCCGATGAGGGAATGATACTTCTGTAAGGGACTCGCACGTCGATATTTGTCAAGGCATCGGTCAAGAAGGGTATAATTCCCTGACCGAACTCGTTGCCTGCGTATATGGGCACAACTTCTCTCCATCCAAAAGCTTGAACAATTGCACTGATAGCTTTGACTTGAGATGAATCATTTTGGGTAGCACGAATGAAGTATGGACTCTGAATCCAAGAAAGGAAGGGGCTTGTTGCAGAAAATGATATAATTGGCACTTGGGCTTTGTCGCCAAGATCAATCATAAAGTCAGCTTGCATCGATGATGATGGTCCCAATATAGCTCGCACTTGAACATTTTTTATTAGGTCTAGAGCTGCATTTTCAGCAAGAATAATCAAGTCAATCAATCCTCAAATTCAGAAATTTTAAAGTAGTTTAAAAATGATTCCACTATCTTGCAGTATGAAGTTTCACTTAGATCTTGAGACCAAACAAGAAGCTGTAAGCTAACATAAAGAGTAATCGTTGTAGCAAAAACAGATCAAGCACCTTAATTAATAACAACAAATACTTTATGAAGGTAAAGAACTATGAACGGCGCGAACTATAGGAGTGGCTGCGGAACAAAATGAAATACATACGTTGCTAGAGAAATAAGAACGTTATATGGTCTTGGAAAGCGTGTGGGTGTTGTATTTGGTGAACAAAGCCAAAAATCAAATGTTTCATCCTTGAATTAACCATCAAACTTGCTTGCTTGAACTTGTATAAGTTGTGTAAAACTCAGAATTCCACATTAGAGAGATTAGAGAAGTCACATGGGTTTATAATTTGCTAGGCATGTTGGCTTAGCAACAAACTAGTAAAGATGGACTCTTACTCGCACCTGAGCTGGGCTTAGGCTCATGCCATTTCAAGGCCAATTTCAGAAATCCATGGACAAACTAGTTAACCAGGTGCGTCACATGTTACTTCAGAACTTTGTCCCTCTCTGTACATTTTCGTTCTCTTCTATTTTCGGTGTACCCTTCGCTATTCGATTGCTTGTTAGCAAAAAAATGTCCATTGAGTCCTGGAAGGCATTCGTCTGAGACCTTGAGCACCGAGATATATTATATCCAAGAGCCGAAGCTACTCTTAAGGACGTTACACCACACGCCTCAGTGTGCTCAATCTTTTGATAAATTTTGCTACGCTGATTTTCATTCTTTAACATAGTAGTTCCCTGTTTTTTCAACACTGGGTTCTATAATCTCAATCAAGGCTCTCACACTGCACCGCATGGCTCAGATTTCCGAAAGCCATATTCTCATCAGAAGGTACTGCACAAAATTAGCTCCCAAACTTGGGCTGTTCACTTGGCCGTTAATGAGCGGGCTGGGGAATGCGCGGTGTAATTTTACTATTATCTAGTTTTGTGCTCTAGGATTCTCTATATATTGTGCTTTCCGTGCAGAGTTATGTAACTATGATGAACAGCAGTGCGAAATAGGGTTTTTACATTTCAATATTATTGAACGGTCAAAACACAAACTGGTAAAGCTCCGAAATGTAGCCATATTAGTGAATCTCGTGATGTTGTGCGTTTGTTTTCTCGAACAATTTTTACCTCTTATTTCTTTATTTATCGCTTGCGCTAAATTACAGCACTCCCTTGTTTGGATTGTCTACAGGGTTCATCCTTGTTATTGGTAGCGTTTAATGTTTATACTTCTTTACTAGTCATTCATCGCTAGAAAGTCGACTAGTTAAACTAATTTTTTTTTTTGTGGCTTGGATAGTAAGGCTTTTCTCGGGCTACCTTGGCGTCAATCTCGACAAGTCACTTCTCCAAAAGATTTTAAGGGCGTACATGTCACACTACTGACCACTCAGATGCATTCTAGAAAATAAATCTTCTTAGGTACTGACTCTAAAGTTTGAACCCAGAAATTCAAGTAAGGAAACTAACCTCCTTAATCATCACACAAATACCTTGCGGTAAATGCACTAATTAAACTCCACCTTCGCAAAATTGCATTTAACTTAGTCCTAATATCTGTCAATAATAAAAGTGAACTTATTGGTCTATGCTGGTTCATTTACTGCAACCTGGTCCATGTGTTGCAACTAGTTTTTATTCAAAGCCACGGGACTTTACCTGAACTAGCTGACCTCCAGAAAAATGCCGTCGATCATAGAGACTATGAACAACTTAACACATTAGGGAAAAAAAAAAGAATAAAAGGAGAAAAAGAAAGAAACTTGATGTCTCAGCTGTCAAATATCTTCTGACTTAGTCAAACGTATTGGATCTTTACAGAATTTACCTTATCGAATCAGCCAGCTGTCCCAATTTTCATTTGCAATGAGTGGAGAGACTCGACAATAAACTGGTTAGTGCAAGTTCTATGTTTTTATTTTCTGTTTCTAATACATCTTGTTTGGTTACCGTTTCCAAATTTTAATTTTAAACATATCAAACTCAAATAATATTATTCACTAGCTACTTGCAAATATATCATACTTATATCTTGAGTTATAGATGTGCGAGAACTGGTATTCAAACAACATGTAGGAGCTTTCGTATGTCCCAAATGTGGTCTTTAATGAATTTTTTTTTGCGTTTGTTAAATTCAAAAACATAATTGAAACTAGTCAATACATGTTTTTTTTTTTTTTTTTAAAATATTACATCCTTNTCAAAGCTTTAAAAGCCTGAAAACGACTAAGGTGGAACATTAACAAAATACTCTCTATCATGTGCATGTGTCGACGTCGATTCAGTATTTTTAACGTCTCTAATTCAAAACCGAACGTGAAACTTTGGTTTCATTCGGCTCCGGAGTACTAACTAGTGAAATTTGTCTTAACCGGTCTCTGCTATCAAATGAACACTGCAAAGCCCTCTTTGTTCTTGTTCTGCAGATCATGAAGGCAATGCTTAATTGGAGTGGCAAGCCATATAACTTTGTGTAAGTCACATGCCGGACCACTAGCTTCCATAAACAATGGTGGTACCACTTCTAGAGGGCAGGCCTAGGGAGTCCTAAGATTCAACAACCATCAAGCTAAGAGTACGTGCACGTAAGTTGAATACTTAATAACAAATATTCCAAGTCAACTTTCTTCGTGGATGCAAATGGTGATGGCCTTAAATCTTAATGATAGAAAATGCAGTTGGAAGTCATATAGTAGCTGTCTCTTAATATACAAGCATGAAGACTTTTCTGGTCATTCGAGGTTAGTTTGGTATTTCTTGCATAAACTTGGCAGTTCTAATCACAACGCGGTGATAAATTAGAGCAAGAAAAGAAATCTCAATTTGATCATTGTGAATCTGTATGTTTTGGGGGGAGAGAGAGAGAGAGAGAGAGAGAGAGAGTACCAGCTGCAGCTGCACCAACAACATCTCTTTTGGAGTCTCTGGTGTTTAAAACCAGCCTAGTCTTGTAGTTGATATGGGAGGCATAGAAATCGGAGAGGGCCATGGTGATGCAGCTCAACCCCATCTTCCCAAGCCATGTATCCATGTCAAGAACAACTCCCACGTTCACTGGGGATGTACTGTTTTGTGCTGTCGCCATTTTTGTGGAAGAAAGTAATCCCAAAGTAATTGGAAGGAAGAGAGAGAAGAGGAGTTTGTTCGTCATCTTTCAAGAACTTGAGAAACTCATTGCTTTTGCTGGCAGCTGAATGAATTTATAGTAGGAACATGCAGAAACCTAGGAAGATCATATAGTATAAGAAAGCCACTTGGCATGTGAATATGATTAGAATGACAACTATTTTGAGTAGAAATATGGTATGGGAAAAGTCAACCACCAGGTTTTTGGGAGTGACATCGGGTGGGTGAAATATTAATTAGACAGCCATTGACTTGACTAAACGAAGGAGCCATACACAACTATGTTTAACAGTGATGGTTTGATCAAGCAATTTGGTAGGAGCAATCTATAGGTGAAGTGCAACAGATCAAAGTTTACAAGTGACAAGAATTTATCAGATTTCGCATAACAAAACTGTCTTCAAAATGTATGAAGTAAAAACGAGAATCAGAAAAAACAAAGGCAAAGTATGCCCCAAACATGCCATATTTTAACCTTACAAAGTCCAAATCGCGTATGGAATTCTTACTTCGAATGAAGAGTACTGCATTTGGCTAAGAAATCATGACAAGTTAGCAGCAATTTAGGGTTTCATTTTGCTAAGAAACCAAGAAAAATTCAGCATCATTCAATTCATTTGGCTTTGCATGGATATAGTACACCGTTTACCTTGACCAAATCAAACATGCGGTGGAGTAGAACTCCATACTAGGAAGCTTCACAACTGCTATAGCATTAATGCCAGTAACAGCCTGCATGGTCTAGTCTAGACGCGCAAACGACCTTCCCAAGTGGCACAACACTATCAAAATTTTGAGTGAGTACATCTTATAATTGACCACCGAATTTTATTTCGTTATCACCTTGACTAGGCTTTTTGTAGAGACTTTTTTTTTTTTTTCTCTTTTGGTTTCAACGTTAAGAGGTATCACATGCTAGCTTGCATGTAGTTTACTAAGTCCACATTCTTAGACTGGCAGCGAAAAGACATGCTATTCACGCTCGACTCAGAGGATTCGCTGAGGTGGCTCCAAAGGAGACCGACAACCGAAGATCTCAAGGGCAAAATACATGACCTTTATAGGTTGAGCTGCTCCGCGGCTTGCAATTGAGAATTTGACGACATTTGTTTTGATTTTTGAAAAGAAACTGGTCGGAGAGTCCCGGTGTACCCTAAAGCCACATGATTCCAGTGTGGCTACAATGGCATTTCCTAATGATATGGTTATTTCGCCTTCTTTTCTCAACCTTCTTCTATTTCATGGGCTTAAGTTGCAAACCATCCTCAACCTGCGTGGACAGGGAAAATTAGTTTTTGAGGGGTTTTGGAATTAAAACTTAGTGAAGAGTGAGTTTCTTTTGAAAAGTTGTGAAAACGTGGGGTGACTTTTCAAAATTTCTGAACAAGGGATAGACTTAGAAAAAAATTGGGCTTTTGAAATCCTTTAATTTGGTCTTCCCAAATTACCCCTGCCCCCAAAATTGTTGACCCATGTTCTGATACAAGTTATTTTCTACAAGGATATAAGTACGGAGATGCGAAGATGCTTGTCAGTTTGTGCAAATATTCAAGTCGTTTTTTCTCTTTTAATTGATGCAATACTAAATTTGCCAAATATTGGTATCTAATCATTTCTGAATAACTCAAGGTGTTTTTTCTGTTTTCCAGGCTGATCCGTGATTCGTTTTGAACATAAATCTACTAGATGATTTATTGAGAATAAGGTTTGAACCTGATATGGGTAAAAATATACACCTGTGGGAGAGCGACACGTGTCGCAATCAGAGAAGTCTGAAACTGCCCCATGACTCTTGGAGAGGTAGGAAGTGGAGTTTACCCACTCTCCCATGATGGGTAAATAACTACCCATCAATTTTGTTAACTCCCCATTAAGGGGACGTAACCGACCATTTAATACTTTCCTATAAAATGGAAGTGAAAATGAGGAAGATGGTAAGGTCTGACACTTTATAATATTATCAGATACTCTCTCAAAATAATGGACTGACTTAAGCATCGGAGGCTCCCCGCCGGAGCCCCCTCCGGGGGTCCCGGCGCGTCACCGTTTGCTCGTGTTGTGCTTTGCAGGTCTGCTCGCGTGCTCGTTTGGTCCCAACCGACGCTCGTTCGGTCCCGGTCAGTTTTTGGCCACAACATTTTGGCGCCATCCGTGGGACTGACTAGCCAAACAGACCTAGCAAACATGTCAACAACGAAACGCAAAGGAGTACAGAACGCCAGTTGAAATATCGTCTGCAGTAGCACGGCCGGCAATCGCGGCGTTCAGCATACCACCAGTGGTCATTAACGGCATCAAAACCCAATGATGTTCCTATGAAGCCACGACCGCCGCCTGGAAGCAGCCTCCACTGCCATCATTAATGCATGTGCACGATCATCCACCGGCAACAACATCAGCAGTGCCGAAAAAATCCACAAGGTGCCTTCTTCTTCGGCCACCAACCCACTGCTTTTGCGACCAGTAGCGTCGCACCCTAACAATCGCATCGCCCAATAATCGTTCAAACCCCCGATGTCTCACCGTCATAATCTGCGACATCGTGCCAGCGACGCTGCCAAAAGAAGCGTCGCAACCGGATAAATCTGCCACCGCCTTAGGGTCACTTCACTTCGACGCTAACATCGACAACTCCGTCGATCACGCACCATCGCGATGAGGGGCAAGCTCGACGTCAATCCGGCTAACTCCCTGCCAATTCCATTCTGTCCAACTCCAACTCCATGCCACAACCGGAGCATCAACCAATTGCACAACTGCGGCCTTTTACGATGGCGCACCATCGTAATAAAAAATAATAATAATAATTCAGAATAGGAAGAAGCAGTGCCGAGGCTTATCGACGCAACCACCAAGCCGTCGAGATACACGATGCAGCAATTTTCTGAGAGGCATCGCCGCCAGGTTCGGCCCATTATTGCAGCGGCCACCCATCCGTCCAGTCGACTCCAATGATACTGGCAGCATCGTTGCCGTCTCAGCCTCACGACCAAGGGATGCCAGATCCGCCGTTGCACCACTCCGGCCAACTCCACGGCACAACGGCCTCAGCCAAAAGGGCCAACGTCTCTGCAACCACGACCAACTTCAACGACGACGTTCCGTCGTCTAAACCCCTAAATCATCAACCACGGCACCGTCCTCTAGTGGTTTCACCAACACCGCCAGGCAACCGCCACATCACTGTCACATCAAGGGTCGAAACCCGCAACCATCAACGATGTCGCGCCGGTCACCACAAGCTAACGGCGACGGCGCTGCTTCACCACAGCTCCCTGACATCGCGCTCTACTTTCGGCCAAGCCCCGATGTCGCCACCAGTAGGGGCTGCCTGATCTACCATCGCCACCTCACTCGTGCCCAATCGCCATACCAGTCGCGGCCGACCACCCACTACAAGAAAATCTAGATGTAACGACGTCCATAAAAGGACGCTTTATAAAAAGCGTCCTAAAAAGTTCTTTATAAGACGCTATGTTAAAAGCGTCTCTATTTCTCGTATATAATAGGACGCTTTGCAACGTCCTAAATTGATCGCCTTTATAAATTATATAAATTAAAGGTCCTAAGCGGCTCTTGAGTGTTTGCCCTAAATATATCCCCCAATTCCCTTTGTCTTCCTTCCTTCCTTTCATTCCACCTGGTCACCATCTCTCCTTGCACAGCCGAAATCCAATGCCCCCATAAACTAGACTACAGCTACTTCATTGGATCCTCAAAGCCGAAATCCATATCTGACTTCTCTTTCAACGAATTACTCTCTTTCTCTGCCCCAATGTCTTTTTCTTTCCACTCTCGCATCTATGCCGTAAATCTGCCACAAGAACCACCACTGTTCTTTGCACGTAGAACAGCGGTACAAGCACCCACCTGCCGTCGCCGCCGCCACCATTTTTGAGCTATGTCCTTCTCAATCTGTGGTTCAATTACAATTCTTAGGTAATCAACATATCCTTTTGTAACGAATTATTCCTACTGTTCTAATATTTGGTTGCATTAATAGATGATTTTAGGTTAATTTTGTTAATTCTAGATAAAGAAATGCCAAATAAAATGCTTCTACTATTTGAACCCTATAGACAGTCCTCCTTCTTTAGTTTGTATCACCTTTAGGGTTCTTACTCCGGTAGAAATTTGGGCCTTTTTCCATATAGGGTAGAATTTGGTCAGATTTGGGCGAGGTGTTGTTAAATTATGTGACGGAGGGCCACCTGTAAGAGCTAGCTTGCTAGCTAAAAACTATAATACAGCAGCCATTGTTGATTATATTCCATATACTTGTGTTGAGCTACTCTTGCATGCGTCTTTACCACATTAGAAATCTCCTTTTAATCACAGTTACTTTGTCAATGACATGCCCGCTTAAGAAGAGGTATATCCTGCCATACTTGTATGTATGTTGCTGCATGATAATCCAAATTTGTTCTTAGGGAGGTGATTAAGCAGCTGGCAGTTACTAAACCGGAAAACAAAAGACTTTACATTAAATATGTCAAATCTTGTGAGTTTGGCAAGGAAGAGAGTGGGTTTCTTTTGTATGTTAGGATTACGCCTGAGAATATTTGAGTCGGTGTGTACCTTGGATTTCTTATCTTGTTGGATGTGATTTTGGTGTGTTTCTGGGTATCTCTCTGTTTGTAACTTTCTTCTTTCTTACTTCATTCTTTCAGTTTCACCTGTGGAATTAAACCCATGATAATTTCATGTTTCCAACTGTGAGAGTTCTTTATAATAAGTTTAACTTAGGTAACTAAATGAGTTTTAGCAAATAAAGCAACGACATTCTCAAAAAAGGCCATTGGTAATTCTTGTCATAAACATGTATGGACCATGAGAGTTGATGGACTCTGAATATTAAGGAGGGTCAAAGCAATGTTGAGATTTATTATTTATGGTCCACCTATTGAACTTCTAATGGGATCATAAGAACTAAATTTTTTCTATGCTTTTATATATTTTGTATAAGCATCAATTCCAGCATTCTTAAGCACTTGCACCTGACTCCTTTTCACCTTGTAGGCACACTTACAAGTCCAAACGACTTAATCTAGTATTCTAGCGCCGTAGTTGGGTTGGAAACGTTGCTGAATTTCTTATTTTAGTTGTTAACATGTTTTTTGCATTTGGTTAGTCTCCCACAGCTTTTTCTATGCTTTTTCCTTTTCCCAGCTTAGACGACGATGTCCATCAGTGGACTTCTCTTCTTTCTACATGTCTTTACACTTGAAACTGCGAGGCTTCGCTTGTTGGAGATATCCAGTTTCTTACTTAGGGAACTGGAACTGGTTATTGATGGTTGAAAAGAAAAAAAAACGAATTGTGTTAAGAAGGCACCTTGCTTGCATGTCTCAGTTATTCTAAAGCCACTTTTTAAGTTAGTTTCTTGTTGCATGGTGATATAGCTCAAATATAACTCCCAATAATTGGGGAACACCCGGCGAATCCTAGTCAAACTGGGAGATTTATGATTATCTTATCAGGATTCTAAAAAGAGTCTTTAAAGATTGTGACGTGATCCTCGAGGATCCTAACACGATCCTGATTGGATTAGTCAACGGCCCAGTCCTACTAGGACTCTCCTCCTACAGCTATATAAAGGGGTCTACCCCCCAGGTATGGGAGATGACACCATTCATGCTTTTTCAGAGTTATTATCATGTATCTGCGCTCTGACTTAGGCATCGGAGAGTTCTCCGCCGGGAACCCCACCCGGCGGTCACTCGTTTTCTGTCTTGCAGGTCATCGGTCCGGGCTCGGGTTCCGCAACATACGCGGAGCATATTTTTAGCAGCAACAGATTGGCGCCATCCGTGGGACCCACCAGCCTAACCGTTGATCTCAAGAAAATTTAACAATTTATCCCAAATTGCCGGCGACAACGTGTTGGAACCACTGACACAACCACCGCCGCCACCACAAATTTCCAGATTGAATTATCGTCACAGGTTTCATATTCAAGTTTCTGCCAAACAAAGAAAAGAGAACCATGGAGAAGCCATTCCACGGCAACCTACGACAATGGCACCACTGCCAAGCACCTTGACATCGCGCCATCGCCACCGATTTTGTAGAAGACTCGAGATGGCCGACGGAGAAACAGTCCCTCATCACCAACGGGATCGCGGGCACCATAAACCGCCGACCACCGCCGCTAAGCTGCCGGAGCAGCTGCACAATACAACTCAACAACCAAAAAGAATAAAAAAAAATCGAAGAGACGACAAGGCCGTCACTGCCAAACGGAGCCAGCGCCGCCATACCGGCGCTATCGGCATCGCCACAACCTCCACGGCGCCAGCGCGTCACTCTTCACAACATATCGCCACCGTCGTGAAGCTATTGCAACAATAACCAACAAAAAAAAGAGAAGAGAAATCGCCGCCGCTGTACACCGGTGCCGCACCGCCGCGGCCTCATTGCACCGTCTACCATGATCAGCAGTGGCGACGCCCCCAGGCGACTGCCACACCAGCCGACATAGTTGGTGCCACCACAAGCGCAAATAAGGTACAATCGCCGGAATCAAAAGGCGCCATCATCACTGCCGCCGGCAAGGGCACAGACGCCACGCATAAGCCAATAACGGTGAGCACCCGATCTGCACTACCGCTGCCCCTGGAAGAGCACCATCTCTGTTCGACGCCATCCATGGCCATTGCCGGCAATTTCGCGCCGTCGCTGCCATGCCGGAGCGCCGCAACCTCCTCCTCCGATGGTGGTTAGATCTGCCCATAATCATGACCATCACTCGGTAAAAAAGACACTCGGTAAAAAAGAGAGAGCCTCCGACGTTGCCGTCAGCAATGGCTACCGGATTAGCACCGCCTCGCCGATTGACCGCCATAGACGGTCACCAGCGCCACCGCAAAACTCGCAGAGGCACCACGGTACCTGGTACAACATTACTAAAAGGCTTCATCGCCACCATTGCGATGAGCGCCATCACCACCGCGACTCGCTGCCGGAACATCGCCGTCTACAACGATCGGCGCCACGCGGCAGATGGCACTGCAGATCCGCATCCGCACCGTTGCCGTCATCACGCCGGCGACCTTTCCCAACGTCGCGTCGTCCACCGTGAGCAAACGGCGACGGCATCGCTTGGCCACCAGCTCCCTACTCTTCTGTCAATGAAAGAAAGGGGACAGACAAAAAGGCATATTTATATTTTAGACCCACGAGGTCTCCTTTATTTCACACATGCCACACCTTTTAAAAGCATTAAGGGCTTAGACCGCACCAACAAACATTAAATGGTGACGTATAAACCGCTTCATAAAGCGAAGAACAAATTCACAGCACCCTGCAACTGGAAGTCATGCCTAGGGTTTCTGCTGCAGCATCTTGCCGACTCGGCATTTCTTATTATCTTGTGATCTATCCTGTCATACAGTGACCGACTATGAACGGTCAAATGTTCACACCAGCGCATGCTACCAACGCATCTGGTCTTCTTGCGATTAGGCCCTACATATAAGCCGAAAAGACGTCTTTATATATCTACGCCTTCTCAAAGGCAGGGAGTTTCATATCTTATGATGTCAGCAATATTACGAGCTTAATGCCCTGTGCCTTCTCAGACAGGGGGGCTTCATAGTAGCGGCCATATTACGTTGCTTCGACCGAAACCCTCGAGGGTATTTTTCCGAGCTCCATCCGCCCCCGAGGGCGCGTACGACGAGAACTCTTAAGTTCCGTCAAACCCGCGAGGGTATCTGCATGAGCTCCGAGCTCCATCCGCCCCCGAGGGCGCGTACGACGAGAGCTCTTAAGTTCCGTCAAACCCCCGAGGGTATCTGCATGAGCTCCGAGCTCCATCCGCCCCTGAGGGCGCGTACGACGAGAGCTCTTAAGTTCCGTCAAACCCCCGAGGGTATATTCATGAGCTCCGAGCTCCATCCGCCCCCGAGGGCGCGTACGACGAGAGCTCTTAAGTTCCGTCAAACCCCCGAGGGTATATTCATGAGCTCCAAGCTCCATCCGCCCCCGAGGGCGCGTACGACGAGAGCTCTTAAGTTCCGTCAAACCCGCGAGGGTATCTGCATGAGCTCCGAGCTCCATCCGCCCCTGAGGGCGCGTACGACGAGAGCTCTTAAGTTTCGTCAAACCCCCGAGGGTATATTCATGAGCTCCGAGCTCCATCCGCCCCCTAGGGCGCGTACGACGAGAGCTCTTAAGTTCCGTCAAACCCCCGAGGGTATATTCATGAGCTCCGAGCTCCATCTGCCCCCGAGGGCGCGTACGACGAGAGCTCTTAAGTTCCGTCAAACCCCCGAGGGTATATTCATGAGCTTTGCGCTCCATCCGCCCTCAAGGGCCCGTATGATGAGAACTCTAAGTTCCGTCAAACCCTTGAGGCTATATTCATGAGCTTTGCGCTCCATCCGCCCTCGAGGGCCCGTATGATGAGAACTCTTCTAAGTTCCGTCAAACCCTCGAGGGTTCCATCTGCCCCCGAGGGCCCGTATGATGAGAACTCTAAAGTTCCGTCAAACTCTCGAGGGTATATTCATGAGCTTTGCGCTCCGTCTGCCCCCGAGGGCACGTATGATGAGGACTTTAAGTTCCGTCAAACCTCAAGGGTGGTCCCTCGAGGGACAAACACCCTCAAGGGCAATAGGATAGAGCTCGAGTTCTATCCGAACGGTTTAGCTACAGTTCTAACCCGTGAAACGGCAAAGGACTATGGGACTTCATCCCCCCACCATTCTTTGTCAATTCAAAACCCAGCCAAGCGTGAGTGCGAGGCTTCTTTGCCATCTCTTAGCTGATGATAAGAGTTCGCGACAAAGTAAAACGCAAGCATGATGTGGTCGGCTCGAGCCAAAGAACACACACTTGCACAAAATGAACACCCTCCAAGGAGAGGTGACCCCTCAAGGGGACATTCAAACACTTAGCACATGCAACAACTTGCATGCACAGCTTTGTGTTAGGCTACCATGGGGCACAGCCTGTAAAGGATCTTGAAATTTCATGATTCGTCTTCCGAAAGATGATTCTGAATAGCCTGTTCGGGCGACACTCTAAGACTTGGCTCTCAAGAGCTAGGGTTCTAGCACTCTACTTGGGCAAAGTTCCAAGGCTTAAGCTCCCGCTTAGGTCGGAGCACATGGAGGAGAGAAATATTGTTACCCCTACAAGTGGATGAGAATCACTTACAAATCTGACGCGTGTCTCGAGACACCAGGTATAAACTTCCTCAGCCAAACGTTTTAGCTAAGGAAGTGGGGGGCTTATGATATAGCTCAAATATAACTTCCAATAATTGGGGAACACCCGGCGAATCCTAGTCAAACTGGGAGATTTATGATTATCTTATCAGGATTCTAAAAAGAGTCTTTAAAGATTGTGACGTGATCCTCGAGGATCCTAACACGATCCTGATTGGATTAGTCAACGGCCCAGTCCTATTAGGACTCTCCTCCTACAGCTATATAAAGGGGTCTACCCCTCCAGGTATCGGGGAGATTACACAATTCATGCTTTTTCAGAGTTATTATCATGTAGCTGCGCTCTGACTTAGGCATCGGAGAGTTCTCCGCCGGGAACCCCACCCGGCGGTCACTCGTTTTCTGTCTTGCAGGTCATCGGTCCGGGCTCGGGTTCCGCAATGTACGCGGAGCATATTTTTAGCAGCAACACTAGGCAATACATTATACTGGAGTTAGCTAGTTGTCATGTGATGTGTTCTCCTCAGTTGTGTAACTTGGTTCTTCTTATCCTAAGGTGATAAACTTAGTTTTACATTTTAGTTACCTTTCGCCGTTGTTGCTTTAGTTTGACTCAACTACTGAAGAACCCGTTATAATAGAAGCACTGAAAAACTAAAGTTGTTAAGCATATGAAATGCATCTATGAGTATTTTTTATAGAGTTACGAGTTGTCAAATCTTTTTGAAACACTTTGGTAGAATTTATAAAGTTTGTATCCAAAATACCAAATCAGCTCTTTGTTACTGGTAATACTATCTACACGGAAGAATGAGGATCTTCCTAATATCAATTTTTGTTGTATGTCCGTTTGTCCGATTTTGCATTTTACTTGTAGTTTGATTGGATTGAATTGAATTGTTTGACAGACGTGTAAATGCTGATGGAAGTTGAGCAGAGTTTTTTGCAGTCCCTGATGGTACTTTGCGAGATTTGGAGTAATCTTCATTTATCGATATCATAGCATTGTTTTGTACATCTTTGGAACAATTTGTCTTGTCCAAGTAGATCTTTGAATTTGTTCACTTGTTAATATGATTGGCAAGAAACTTTGTATTGTATGTGCTTATAACTTGTTTATCTTACGTATTAGGCGTTGTACAGAGAGGATGGTTTTATGAGTTGTACCTTTTACAAGTGAGGAATAACATAATTTGTAGATATTACGATTATAAGTTCTTGTACTTTGAAATGATTTACTGCTAGCTCATTTGTTGAATATTGAAAGTTGTAATAGAAAATATTATATAAATATTTTTTTTCAAAAACAGATTTATCTTGGGACGCTAAGAAGCGTCCTAAAAAGATCCAAAACAACGCTAAAAAGCGTCCCAATAGGGTTTGATGTGGTTCAGTTTATGGGACGCCCATTTGCGCCTCGTTAGGCTTTACCCCTATCGAGGCGCTTTGTGTGCGTCGTAATAACTTATTGTGACGGCCTCTAATGGGGCGACGTTACGACGCTATCCAAAGCGCCTTTACGTCAAAAGCGTCCTTACATGATACTTGTAAGGATGCTAGAAGGCGTCCTTACAGCTCATTTTTGTTGTAGTGACCGCCGTGAGGCCGCTGGAACAGCGAAGGCAACATTCCGAAAAAATGAATAGAAAGAGAAGAGGAGGATGCCACAGCAGCGCCACCAGAAAACCCGCGCCGTCGAGACACTACCACCGCGACAACGCCGTCACGTTGCCATCTCACCGTCACTCGACAGATCCGCCAAATCCTCTCCACCGTAACGACAAGCAACACGGAGCTAGGCACCACAGCGACGACTCTTTCATCGGCCTATCATGATCGTGCCACCATCAGCGCCACCGCCGAGGCATTAATAGATCGGCGCCACGGCCACACCATAGTACGGCTGCCCCTTCGGTGACCTTCCAAATCCAATCGACGTGGACTTACACAACGCCGGCGAAGGGTCCACGCTAATCTGACCCTCACGCCTCCGCTGGCCGCGACACTCGCCGTTCCCTTCACGGCAGCACTATGGCAACGCTAGAGCTCCCACTAGCGACAGACTCCACCGTCACAGCCACCAGAGGCGCGACCTTCGGCGTCCATGGAGAGGACGTGACCAGATCTGACACATCAGTTGCTGGCCGAAACCCAATCGTCAGAGATGGTGGTTCCCTTCACGGCGGCACTATGGCAACGCTAGAGCTACCACTATTCGTGAAAAAGTAACTAAAGCCAGGTGATGTTGTTCCTTTAAATTATAAAATCCTAATTTATACATTTACCGCATAATTATGCATCTTTATGATTAAGCCCACAATCAAGATTTATTTAAATCTTATTCGCGATGTATATATGCATATTTGTTTCTTTACAATGTATGCATGAATAGTCATATACGTCGCTAAAAACTGTATACACATGCTTCTTTCTACACGACGTAATACGCAACGGCTATAATTTTAAGTGCCGACGTGCTTAACATATGCCTGCATATTACATAAATACTTTAACCTAGACCTATTTATTTCTTGGTCTAGCGTCGCCCAATTGCTTCAATTGGCGAAGCGCCTTCAGGCCATCTGAGTGCTTATAATTTACTATTATGCTTCACTTGCGTCACGCAATACGACACATCCCAACTGTCTAAACGGACAAGGTAGTAATAGTGTCACATAGCATGATTATTGTTCATATCTCAGCGTTAAAATATAGGTACCTTAATCAGCTCATATGCTCCCTTGCTATATTTTTTTTTTTTTTTTTTTCTATTACAAAGGTTTATACTGCATCCCTAGACTTCCATCAGTAGCATGCAAACCATTTCATAAGTGAAAAACAAGTTCACAACCCTTTATGGCTTTAGTTACGCATAAAGCTTGAGCTGTATCATCATGTTGGTTTGACGTAACAAGCTGACTTGAGTAGCAGAGAGGCGCACGCTACTAGCAATCTGGTAGCTCTGAGAGCATTGCATGCCTATGCTAAAAACATCGCCAGTACATTTGGTAGCTAATACCATTGTCACGCCCCGAGAGAGTCGTGGGCCCGGGACTCGCACTCACGCCCGAGAGTCGTGCGGCACCTAGACAAGCCAACCCGATGGTCGTCTAAGTCAGCCCTTTGCCCCAAAACTTGTCAAGTACCTCACCAACACTCATTGCCTCCCTTTTTGGTGTGGAGTTCCCTTAGTCTCCGTGACTCACACACACATACACAATAGGCACGGTTGGACCAAAGAGGATTTTCACTATACAAGAAGGTTTGTACAAGAGGACCACACACAAACTCTTGGATCTCTTCTTGGATCACAGATAGCTCGTGCTTGTGCAACCAAAAAATCAATGGCCTTACTTGCTAGAGATTGTTGCACATACCCGAACAGTATATCGACACTATCTTTATTACTAATCCGGTGACGTTTTGAGCAGACATTGTTTCAACAGATCATGGTCCCATAGCTTTATCTTCTCGTTCGGACATGCGAACAAGCTATGATCCTCTAGCTTTTCCATGTACGTCCTCTTAAGCTGACAGACTATGTACTTAAAGTTTTGTACAGCATGCCCTACACAATGACTAAGACGCCATCATTGCATATATGCCTTCTTAGTCAGGGGGGTTCCATATGTATATGAGACTATGACCACTGTAGCACGAAACCTCCACTCCCCCTCATACGATGGCTGAGCAGCATGACCAGCTCATCACCACTCATGCCATGTAAGAATCTATCAAGCAGTTTCAAGCCTTGGTCAATCGTCCCTCTCGAATTTACCGAGCACTATAAACCATCACTTGTCAACGACAACCTATGCATTGATGCCTCACCTAACCTCCTCATCATTACGCTAAGAGCGTCCAAGGTCACCCGAACGGTGAATTAAAAAATAATCTTGCCTTGTGCATCACGAGAATAACCAAAACCGTTATAATGACCACACGTCTTTTCTAAATGACGAGGAGCGTCGTCATTCCAGAAATAAAAATAGCCTAAAAAAGAGATATTACAAGGCTCACTCATTAGTACCTTAACTGTGCTTTAGCCGCTCATGATCAATCATTTGAGAAGCTCAGCATCACAGTGCCATTAATCATTTGGCGCACCTTCAATAAGGACATATGCGTTGATTTAGCCGGGCACCCGGCCTCATCTCAATATAGGGTCGCTTAAACATTGGTCCAGCTAAGCACTCATACTCCTTTCTTAAGGAGTCATGTAAGCCTCGTAGAGCAAACATGCTGTTTTTGATTCCTAACTCTCACTCGTTGGAGTAACAGGTACTCTAATGGACTCCTACCTCTCTGCTCGTTAAACCGAGTAGAGATCCTTCGGATTCCTAGCTCACTACTTGCCAGAACGAGTGGAAGAGCCTCGATCGACTCCTACCTCTCAGCTCATCAGACTGAGCAGGGGTCATTCGAATCCTTAAGTCACTACTTATCGGACCGAGCAGAGATCCTTCAAATTCCTAGCTTTTTACTCGACCAAGCTGAGTAAAGAAGCCATGAAGGCCTCTACTCTAGCCGAGTAAACGAGCACCTTTAGTCTTAGCCTCTGTCGAGCAGACAAGCGCACAGACCCATGCCTCTGCTCTAGTCGAGTAGACGAGCACCTTTGGTCTTAGCCTCTGCCGAGCAGACGAGCGCACAGACCCATGCCTCTGCTCTAGCCGAGTAGACGAGCACCTTTGGTCTTAGCCTCTGCCGAGCAGACGAGCGCACAGACCCATGCCTCTGCTCTAGCTGAGTAGACGAGCACCTTTGGTCTTAGCCTCTGCCGAGCAGACGAGCACAAAGACCCATGCCTCTGCTCTAGCCGAGTAGACGAGCGTATTTGGTCTTAGCCTCTGCCGAGCAGACGAGCGCACAGACCCATGCCTCTGCTCTAGCCGAGTAGACGAGCATATTTGGTCTTAGCCTCTGCCAAGCAGACGAACACACAGACCCATGCTTCTACTCTAACTGAGTAGACAATCGCATTTGGTCTTAGTTTCTGCCGAGCAGACGAGCGCACAGACCCATGCCTCTGCTCTAGCCGAGCAGACGAACGCACAGACCCATGCTTCTACTCTAGTCAAGTAGGCGAACTCCATTCGAGGTCTAAGCCTCTACTCGCAAAACCGAGCAGACAAGCACATTAGACCCCTCTGCCTATACTCGCCTAGTCGAGTATACAAGCTCCCTCCGAGGTTAGTTTCTGTGCTTGCGAATCTGAACAGATGAGCACCTTTAGAGACTAAGCCTCTATTCTCCATGCCGAGTAGAGGAGCACATTAGTCTCTTAGTCTCTCTACTCGCCAAGCCGAACAGACGAGCGCCTTTAGAGTCAATCCTCCGCTCGCTAACCCGAGAAGACAAATGCATTAGACTCAAAGTCTCCCTGCTTACCCAGCCAAACAAACGAGCTACTTTAAGTCTCTTAAGCCTCTGCTCGCTAAGCCGAGCTGACAAGCACATTAATCTCACTCTCTGCTCGCCCAGTAGAGTAGACGAGTGCATCCATTCTCTTTACTCAGCCAGCAGTAGGCGAGCACGTTTAAGGCCTCCACTCTGCCAATTGAGTAGGCGAGCCCTTCTAAGCCTGTATTCGGAAGGCCGGGTAAACAAACCCGCCTTTGCCAAACCAAAAGTTTCTGCACTCTACCAATGAGAGAGATATATCACTTTTGGTTTAAATTCCTAACGCGGAGCATCCCTTAATAGGGTCCAAAATTTGATGCTAAGTCAATTATCCTGCTTCCACATTCTTTCTCAGAAAGAACATGGAATGGGGGGCAAATGATATGGGTAAAAATATACACCTGTGGGAGAGCGACACGTGTCGCAATCAGAGAAGTCTGAAACTGCCCCATGACTCTTGGAGAGGTAGGAAGTGGAGTTTACCCACTCTCCCATGATGGGTAAATAACTACCCATCAATTTTGTTAACTCCCCATTAAGGGGACGTAACCGACCATTTAATACTTTCCTATAAAATGGAAGTGAAAATGAGGAAGATGGTAAGGTCTGACACTTTATAATATTATCAGATACTCTCTCAAAATAATGGACTGACTTAAGCATCGGAGGCTCCCCGCCGGAGCCCCCTCCGGGGGTCCCGGCGCGTCACCGTTTGCTCGTGTTGTGCTTTGCAGGTCTGCTCGCGTGCTCGTTTGGTACTCACACTACTTTTACTCATTTGTTGCAAATGAATTTAGATACTATTATTACTTACCAAATACAAAAGCAATCCTAAATGCCTGTCAAATATATTGTCCAGTTATCGATCTGACACTTGTTCATTCAAATATAATTTGTATCTCATATGTCACATCTTTCTTAATACAACTTGATGGATTCATTATGTCTCTCGTACAAGGAAATATCATTTTCCTATGTGAGTGGTTACGTGTGTGCAGGCACATGTGCCTCCATATGTGTTCATTAATCGGTGATTAGAGATAATTTTAATAAAGTTTCCTGTCCAAAAAATATGTTGCTTCCCTTAACCAAAAGTTAAGCTTTTAGACCGGACTGTTGAAGCTGAATAGTGTACCTGCAACGATCACATTAATTTCAAAGAGGTGTACACGACGTTTAGATATGTAAGTGAGGATTGTTTGTCACTCTTTGTTACTTTTGGCTTGGCTATATGAAATCATTTATATGACTGCATGGTTTGTTTTAGGTACAAGAACGTGGAGAAGAAAAGCAAACCTAGAAGGACATACTTCTAACTTTATTGCAACCAAACAACTGCCAGAGTTTAGAGGTTTTCGGTCCTTATTTTTGCGGGTATTATTCCAGACGGATAAGATTTAGATAGTTTCTAGCTTTTTCAATAGTTTGCATCCCTGTGTCTTCATGTGACATATCTAGAGCGAATCTGTTACTTCTTTTTTCTTTATCAAAAGATTGATGTAGTAGTATTTCTGGATTGCTTGGAACGTACAAGTATGTGACTTATATCCTATGTCTCAATACGTTTGAACCCTTATTAAAACAGTTGTCCGTCATAGATGATGTAAAAAAAAAACTATCTTCTTTTAGTATCTCCCGAATGTAGGAATTGACGAGTTTATTTAAGGCACAAGTGCTCTGACTTAACCAACTGACGGGATACCGTAAACTGATATTAGACATTTTTTCACAAAATATGGTTCTTCTTTTAGTATCTCATATGTCCGCATTAATAACTGGACAATATATTCGACAAATATTTAGGATTGTTTTTGCAGTTAGTAAATAATAGTATCTAAATTGATTTGTTACAAAAGAGGAAAAGTGCTGGAAGATCTAGATAGATTTTTGTTCCGAACAAATCGTGGGTCAACTTGAAAAACAAAAAAGCACCTTGAGTGATTCAGAAATGATTACAAACCAATGTTTGGCAAATTTAGTATTGCACCATTTAGAATAGTAGAATCGACTTGAATATCTGCATAAAATGACAAGCATCTTCGAATAACCGTACTTGTATTCTTGTAGAAAATGACTTGTATCAAAACAGGGGTCAACGATTTTGGGGGCATGGGTAATTTGGGAAGACCAAATTAAAGGATTTTTTTTTTTAAAAAAACAAACCCATTTTTTTCTAAGTTTATCCCTTGTTCAGAAATTTTAAAAATCACCCCACTTTTTCATAATTTTTCAAAACAATCCCACCTTCCACTAAGTTTTATTTTCAAAATCCCTCAAAACATAATTTTCCCAATATATATTTCAATCCTGTCAAGATTATGGGCAACGAATTATTAGGGGGATCCTTGTGTAACTTCTTTGTCTTCTCGTTTCCATATTTTCGGATGGAAGAAGTAGCTTTAGCCAACATTATTGTCTACCATTGTACCTCCTAAATTATGCATTTACTTGACTTTGCCAAATGAACAAACTTTGACTCCTACTTGAATTGTAGAAAATTCCTCCAACCCCGTGTATAGTGAAAATTAACAGTTGATAAATAGTTTTAGTGCATTTTCTTCTAACACTATCAACGACAATTATTAGCAGCATTTTTTTAACGTCACTAAATAAAAGCCACTAAAAATATTTAGAGACTATTGATTGTCACTATATAGGGAGTAGGAGGAAGATTCCTCTAACCGGAGTAGCAGCCAAATTTTTTCCTTGCCAAATTCCAGCCCACCTATTTCTTACCGTCGGTGAAAAAGGAAGCTTGGTCCTCTACACTTACCAATTGTTGCATAGTCGCATAACCCAAAGGCTGTTACGCAAATAACAGATGAGAACTGTCTCACAAGGGTCACCACATACTTGGTAGTTTGCAGTCTGCTAAGGTTTTCATCGATTTCTTTTGGTCTGCGAAGATTCTGCTTCGTCTTACCAAAGCTCTCTTATCTTTGCAGCCCTTTAATTTCATCTTCCAATTTTTTTTTCCTTTTATTATTTCCTCTCTCAGCATCTCTCCCTGAATGATACTCACAAGCGGATTAAGTGGTGCATTTGCATGAAGAGGCTGGCCCACATGTCACTCTTTAGAACTACATTGAGAGTGTATTTGAATGAAAAATTTGAAAATATTAAGAAGTTTCATTCATTTTAATTCTTACACTTTGAAGTCTAGAATTTACAAAGTTCAATTTTTGGCAATTGCTGCAGATGAACAATGTATAACAATAATTAGTTATGACATAAATGAATTATAAAAAAAATTTGGTAAAAAAAAAGAGATGAAAAAGTAGACAGCTGGGATTAAAGAGGAAGGGGAGAGAGTGATGAACATTTGAAGAGCAGAAAGACACATGACCAAAAAAAAAAAGGCTTGAATTGTGAATTATAAATTCACAAGTCTAGAGTTGTTATTTCAACCGATGATTTTGGCCTCCCAAATCCCTCTTTCAATTGTTCTTCTAGAATTTCACAAATTCTCTTTGTAGTTACCAAATACTGAATTTCATCAGCCAATTGAAATTCTTTGTCGAAATACCTCATTAAAACATATTCTAAGCAATAGTTGCATCTGATCTACGTGAAGTTCCTAGTTAAAATCCTCGTTAAACACACACTCTAAGCAAATATTTCTTATGTTCTAATACATGCAATCTTACACACACTTTCATTTCTCATCCTGACAACCATAGTTATGAATACCGTACTGGAGTGGGTACCGATTTTTTCATAAGATGGTAGATACCAGTACTGTCTTAGTACCATCTCAAATTTTTCATCAATAATATACATCTGTTATATTCATTCATTGGCTTTTCACTCGTGCCTCAGATGGTCAGGTCTATGACAATGATAACAATCAATGTCATTTTTCCCTTTGGACTTGCTTCAAGATTTTCTTTGGTTGTCTGGACCTTTACTATTTACCTCTGTTTTTACGGACGAGTGCCTCTCCCTGGAAGGATAATGAACCCGCTGATCTTCTTCTTATTTCTTCATTGAATAGGCTACTTTTAGCCAATCACATTGAGACAACACCATCAAAGTCTCCCAATTGTCATGTAAGGAGCTGAGAAGTAATAAGGCATGCATCTCATCATCGAAGAGTATTTTCATAGAGGAAAGTTGATTTACAATACCATGCATTTCATATAAGTGATTAGTAATAGAAGTCCATTTTTTATATTTCAAGCTACACAATTTTTTCATCAAGAAAGCTTTATTTGTGCCTGCTTTTATCTCACAAAGATCCTCTATTTTTTTCCATAGAGATTGGAATGAAGTGTATGTGGACACATGGTGGTAAATTTTATTGTCCAACCAAGTACAGATATGTACCAAACTACTTGCCTATCTAACAATTTCCAATCAACATTAGACATGTCCGCCAGCCTAGCCGATTCACCCAAAATTGGAGATTGATACTTCTTACCGTAAAGAAGATCTTCCATCTTTAATTTCCAAAGTTGGTAATTAGTTCAATTCAAATTAATCATTCTACATTTGTTAATCTCCATGACTACCCAATGCAAATTGCAAACCAATAGCTATGATACCATTGTTGGGGAAAGCCACACGTTTCCTCCTTGTGCTAGCCCTCTAAGAAATAACCAATAGAGATACACGTGTGCGTAAGCGAATCAAACAAGCAAACAACAATAGTTACAACTAGCCAGGCAAAACCAACATGAGATTTAACGTGAAGAACCCTTCAATGTGAAGGAAAAAATCACGGCCAACTCTGAATAATTCCTCCACTATATCGAACAATGGAATAAAAAGGGTTTTCTTCTCTAGTCAAAGTAGTGGCTAACAAGCATCCAAACATCATGAGAATTATGCTCTTGGTTCACCACAACAAAAGAGATTAGAGAAATATTACACAAAAATAAGCTGCTATTCAGATCTCTGTATCTGAAGCTACAGACATAAAAGGCAAAAACTGACCGTTGGATGTTAAGACCATATTCGTAGGAACTTGCATACAAAATTGGAGATAACTTGGACCATGTGTGGCCCTCCGATGAAGCCTCTGAAACTGGCTGGCGGGATTTTCTCTCTAAGAAAACTGCACTTTTACTCTCTTTACTTAGGGTTTTTTTTAATTCACCCTTAAATCTTTCGCGTCCCAACTAAAAGCTATATAACCAATAGACTTTTAATTAAGTGGACCACTATAATTAAGCCCAATATTCTTAGAACCCAAATGTCATAACTCATAAGTCACACTCCTCATGGAGGATATCCCAACACAAATACAACATGACTTGTGGCGTGGTTTCTTACATCCCTTTGTACTTTGTTTTTTGCGAAAGAATTCTGCTGCCGTGCTTTCTGGTGGACATCAGCTTAAGCCGAACAATGTTCCTCCTTTGTTAGTTACTTTCTGCCATATTTTCACTTGTGTTAGTACTTTTCAATCATGTTATCATGTGATAATAGTATCAACAAGTGTGATTGAAAGGCACATCACTGGCTACTTCATTACAATTGAGTTTAGTATATAGATATCACAAACAGTTCTAAGCTTATTATGCTGAAAAGCTTTTAACAGTTATTGGCACTTTTTTTATATCCACGTTTGTTTTGTCCCCTTTTTTCCTTTACATTGTGTTCTCCAATCTTGCTACTAATGTTGATAAAAAAAATTTAGAATATTTTCCCACTTTTGTTAGCAGAGGTTAACAGGTTCTAGTGAATCCCAAAAACAAAGTGCATATATCCATTCTGCACTTTGTCGCAATGGTAAATCATTAAAATTCAAGTGTACGTAAGTAATTTTCAGAAGGCCTGATATCTTCTCTGATCTTTCTTGACTTGAATTTACAAGTTGATGTCGGCCAATCTAAGTTCGGGAATTTGTGGATTGTGATTTGGTTGTAGCAGGTGATCTTCACTTACAATTTTTGGTTCATTAGAAACACTCGATTGACTTGGGGAAAGACTTGTAGCTGGTGAGTGAAAGTTATCAAAGCTCGAAGGGCTTGGTTAGTGATGGCTGTTTCTGTCCATTGAGTCCCTAGGCTCATAAACTCGCATAGAGGCAGAAATGAGGAGTGCCAATGAAGAAGCAACTCCAACAATAAGGAAGAGGCCCCAAAAACTGTTGAGGCTAAGGCTGCTTGATGATAGAGAACTGGTTGCTTCTGGATAGCTTCCATGCTTTCCTAGCCATGCCTTCTCAATTCGTTCCATTTTATCTCCCTCAGTCACACTTAAGATAGCCCTTGAAACATCCGGGACCAAGGGGGAATCTATTGGAAAGGCCTGCAGGTAGCAGTAAATTGTTAAGTAAACTCATTAGAGAGAGAGAGAGAGAGAGAGAGAGAGAGAGAGAGAGAGAGAGAGAGAGAGCATACAAAGCTAAACCCTGCAGTTCTAAGCGTTTGCGCAACCATGGTGTACTTCAAGCAATGTTTGTCAAGAAAAAGCTTCATATATGGGATTTCATCGAAAGCTGCGGCAATGGTCCCTTTTGAAAAGGCTTGGTGAAGTTCATCTGTAGTGTTATACACCAATAGCTTGGAACCATCCTTGATAAACTGTCTTAGGAGTCCATAAACAAAAGAACCTTTTGGATAACCAACGACCATCTCTTTGTCTATTAGCTCTTGCATACTTGTGATTGTCGGCTCAAGCTGTCGAACAGTTAGTATTGATGTTAAGCTGGCGGTGTAGCTTTGAGTCAGAATTAGAACCACAAAGCACCATATGATCAACACAAACCTAGCCAAATTGCTCTCCATTTTCTCCTCTGAAAAGATTTTGTAGACAAGGCTATAATCAAAAGATGAAGGAAAAAGATAAAGTGTCATATCATGTTTTTCGTGAATAGTGCAAATCATGTTCGGTCAAGAATGTTGCTGTTTAGTGGCGTCTATACAACGCAATACATAGTCAGTTTCAGCATACAGGATGAACTACAACAGACAGAGAAATAGTTTTCATTTTTGTTAATTTTTATGGTGTAAAAAAATGTAGAGCGAACAAAACGTTTCTATATTAGTTATTCCACAGCTATCATGCATGATCTGCATTTAATCAACATTTTTTTTTGTTGTGTTTGAGGGCTTCTGTGCAGAGTAACACGATCATTTTTACATGCTGCATTCAGTCATATGATACTGATTTTCAAAGTCGATGCAATACTAGTGATTCATTGGCTATCAAAATCTGCATTTGATGTGATTGAATGTTATCTTTTATGTGCAGTAAGCCTTAAAATTAGCTTCTTAGTGGTCTTGCTACAGGCCAATATGAAGGCAAAGTGGAGTAAGGAAGATTACTGTGTGCAAAAACCATCGTTGAGAAGGAGAACGAGAGGCTTGTGGCAAGTTGTTGAGCACGGCTCCCGCCAAACTCTTGGTTTTCGTGTTCAAGCATCCAAATCAGAAAGCCGATCAGAAAAAAGAAACAGGCGCTTGTAACCCAAAGATCGCACGTCAACGGCTTCAAGAAGACCCATGCATTTTTTTCCTGCCTGTCTTTCACAGGCACAATCAGGGTTACGCGTGGCTCAGTATAGGGAAGAGTAAAGGACCTGTTGGCTATGATAGTAATATCGCCGACTACAGCATCATAATTCTGCTACAATGAAAATCAGAACATGTGGTTTGTTCAGTAAACAAACTACCTGAAGCTCAGTAGGATAAAAGGATGAAAATTTGTCTTAGTTCTTTTGGATGGGCATTGGCGTCAAAGCAGTACAAAAATTATGTTAGTTCCTCTCAACCAAATCAATTATCTGATACGCTCGAACCCAATAAGCTCTGTTAGAGATATGATGCTAGTGAGAGATATTATTTTGAACCAAATTCATCAAGTACCATCACTACTATTAATTGAATTACTTGTTCTAGTTCTAGCATTTTTCTATACTTTGGTTGTAAATAACACAAGACAACATATAGTTTGACTGACCCCAAGAGAAACTTGATAGATCAAGTCGTCATAACTGGAGCTGTGACCGCCAAAGTTTGTGAACGGAACATACATGTAAGGGACATCATATGGCAATGTTGCCATCACAGCTTCAAAGACATCAATGGAGAATCCAGTTACCGTTGTAGTATTGGTACTGGGGTCCCTTTTCACGTTTACAAAGTCACTCGAGCCATCTTTTACTGGCACCCCGATCCTCAACTTCTTTTCATTTGTTGGAATCACCCACCCCTTTGGAACTGACGTAGACTCACCTGGCCATCTTATATATTTAATTTTGGACTTTTAATTTGAATAAGTTTTAGTATTATAAAAGTTTATTTCTTTACTATCTCCCGTTGCATTGTCCAAAAGCCTATCACTTGCTCCTCATTACCAATTAAATTAACTATCCGAAAAACTGAGGATTCTAGTTGACCATTGACGATATGAAAATCTCCACTAAGGCCATTGAATCTAGTAGCTGATAGTTCTTGACGAAGTTTCTTGCCAAATTGAGAGACCGCCATCTCTTCAAGATCCATGGATCCTGTAGAAACAGTTGTCTTTTTGGATCTAGGGTTCATGAACTCAACCTTTTCAACTGCGATCGCTAGTGCTGTAGTAACATCATATGCCCACAAACCAAATATGTTCAGATCAACCTCTAATGTACTCTCTTCTTGTGATTTTCATCGAAACATAAAATCTTCAAGCCTTCTACTTTTAGGGACATGAGGCTTTACTCCAATTACCCCCTGCATTGAATCAATTTTTGATTGATCCATCAAGCTCAAGGGATTAGTCAATCCATCGGTGACGATCCATACATAACCTTCGCTCATCATTCCTACCTCTTTTGCTCTTGCAAAAAGCCGAGATCCAAGAGAAGGTGTCATGTGCATAATAAACACTCTTGTTTGCATTGTCATCAACTTGTAAAGCTCCGCAACAATTTCATGATCAGTGGCAGATGGATGGATGACACTTCGGTAGGGAACACGAGTGTCAACTTCTTGCAAGGCGTCAGTTAAATGTGGTATTACACCCTCACCAAACTCGTTGTCAACGTATATGGGGATGGCAGCCCTCCATCCAAAGGCTTTGACCAAAACGGCTATGGCTTTTACTTGAGATGAGTCGTTTAGGGTGGCTCGAAAAAAATATGCACCGGAATGAAGTAAGAGAAGGACTTGTTGCTGAAAATGATAGAATGGGCACTTGAGCATTGTCTCCAAGATTTACTATGAATTTGGCCTGCATGGAAGTCACTGGCCCTATGATCGCTTACACTTTCTCTTTTTAATGAGTTCGATAGCTGCAATTTATCTACCAGATGGAAGAATGATATTAGTCTCATATCTGCTGCCAGTGAAAATACTGTAGCTTACGTATCTTGACTTACAGATAGAATGTTCAAGAAAAGGATTGTGTTCTGGTGCAAAGACCGAACTATAGAAAGAAGTAAAAGAACCAGATCCAAAATGATATTCAATGTGAAAGGTCCATTTTCTTCCTCATGTTCTAAAGATTGCCCCTCTGCATGGTTACGGCCACTCCTCCAATTTCCACCACCACGCGAGCAGTAGATGAAAATCAGAGTTCACGTACCATATAGGGCCTAATATTTGAAGAATATTCTTTGAGACGTCTTCGACCTCACCTATCATGTTGGACGGACTCGGAATCATTAAATAGTAACTTGGAATAACTTTTTTTCCGTTTTAGATGCTTATCATTTTACCCATCCTCGTAGGTATCAAAAAATGAACAGCATGGCTAAAACAACAAGCTAAATGAGTGAAAGATCAATCCTGGCCTACATCCGGGATTTCTAAGCCCGGTGGAAAAGTTTAGGGTTGAGGAACAACAATCGTTGTTATGTTCTCCCAGTTGCCAAAAATACTAATGTCTAAGCTATACGAAAGGTACGAGGAGGGACGAGAGTGACTGAAGCAAATCAAGCTTCTTTTAAGCCATAGATGTTGACCTGTTAGACTGCATAAAAGGTACCAAGATAACATGGCAACTTGGCATAACTTGACACCAATTCTAATTTCTACATAGATAAGATTCTTCTGAATAGTTTTGATATTCTAGTCTAATTTATTTCTTGAGGGCTAGAACAGAATCTGCAGTTAAATAAGATAGTTCTATAATTGGCTTAATAGGCCTAACCTGTTGGAAGCGTAGCGGGATCACAAGATTTTCTAATACAAGAACACAAAGACTCTTGAACAAAATATTTGTAGCTCACAACCTTGGTGTTTCAACACCTCTCTCTATTTCTATTCTCTATTTTCACTCACACAAGCTGCTGCTTGTTTTTCTCTCCCAAAATCACTCTCTAATACACCATCTAAACTTCTAACATACAAGACTCATATATATAAGAGGACTATGTCGGCTACTTCTCCAACCGACTTCCCATGCATTATCTTCTCAAACCTTCCAAGTCGGCAACTTCATTTTCTCCAACCTTCTTAGCCATTCTTTGAGTCAACAATTTCAACTTGCTTTTCCAGGTTATCCACTCCATGTTGGCAGCTTCTCTTCAATTTCTTCATTCCGTGTTGGCTTCTTCTTTCTCTTTATCTTCTTCTTGATTTGGTTGCCACCTTATCCCTTATCTTCTTCTAAGTCAACATTTGCAACTCATTCAATGAGGGTTTGAAATTCTAACACTCCCCCTCAAACCCGAATCTGCATGCCAAGCTTCTCTTTAAGTTTGTGGAATACATCAGTCTTCAATGGCTTTGTAAAGATATCTGCTATTTGGTCTTCCGTTCTGCAATGAACTAGCTCCACGACTTTATTTTTAACTTGCTCCCGAATAAAATGATACCTCGTGTCTATATGCTTGCTTCGACTATGTGATACTGGATTCTTCGCAAGTGCTATAGCAGATTTGTTGTCGACGTATATCGTAGTCGGACCTTCTTCAATGAGAGACAACTCACTCAAAATATTCTTCAACCATATTGCTTGGCACGTGCACGCTGCTGCGGCTATATACTCGGCTTCACATGTTGAGAGAGCAACTATTTGTTGCTTCTTTGATGACCACGAAAATATTGTTGATCCAATGTGAAAAGCATATCCAGATGTGCTCTTCCGATCATCCAAGTCTCTTCCATAATTACTATCTGAATAACCAATCAATCTTGAATTTTTAGAGTGAGTATAAAAGAGACCATGATCAACCGTACCTTTGACATATCTCAAAATTCTTTTTGCTGCATTGAAGTGATCTTGTTTTGGTCTCTCCATGTATCGACTGACCAAACCAACTGCATATGTTATATCCGGTCGAGTAATAGTCAAGTACCTCAAACTTCCAACCATACTCTTGTACAATGTCGGGTTTACCGATTTTCTATTCGAGTCAACTCTCAACTCCACACCTGTTTCTGCTGGTATGGCTACTGGATTGCAATCCTTCATTCTAAATCTGCTCAAAATTTGCTCCGCATACTTCTTTTGCGACATAAATATTCCATCTTCCATTTGTTTTACTTCGACTCCAAGAAAGTATGACATTTCACCGATATCTGTCATCTCAAATTCTTTAGTCATAGCTTTCTTGAAATTAGTGAACATACCTGGATTATTTCCCGTGAATATCATATCGTCCACATATAAGCAGACAATCATGATATCACCATCCTGATTTCTCTTCGTGTATAAGGCATGTTCATAAGGACTCTTCACGAAACCATTTTCCTGGAAGTACTCGTCTATTCTCGTGTTCCAAGCTCTCGGAGCTTGCTTTAATCCATACAGAGCTTTCTTCAGACGGTAGACTTTGTCTTCTTGTCCTCTCTTGATGTATCCAGGTGGTTGCTCGATGTAGACTTCTTCTTCTAAGTAACCATTCAGAAATGCCGATTTCACGTCCATCTGATAAATCGTCCATTTATTTTGTGCTGCGAGTGCTATGAGAAGTCTGACAGTATCAATTCTTGCAACTGGAGCAAATACCTCATCATAGTCAATTCCTTGTTTCTGTTTATAGCCTTTAGCGACTAACCTTGCCTTGTGCTTTTCAATTTTGCCTTCTTGATTAGTCTTTGTCTTGTACACCCACTTGACTCCGATTGCCTTGTGTCCTTTTGGAAGATCGGTCAGCTCCCACGTATCATTTCTTTTTATCGCAGCAATTTCTTCATTCATGGCTTTCTTCCATTTTTCATCTTCCGTAGCCTCTTCGTATGTCACTGGATCACACTCTGCCATTAAACAAAATAGTGAATAATCAAATGTTGTCTGAACAGGTTCCGCAGCATCATAGATGTCATTTAGACTTCGCATTTTCATAGGTGCTCCCCCTAAATTGCTGCTGCTGCTGCCACTACTAGATGATGATGGTGTTGATGCAGGCGTTCTTGGAATAGGACTTTGTGGAGGAGTCTGATCATCACCGTGCTCATCTTGCACGTTCAAGTCGTCGTCGTCAGCATCATCAAAAAATAATCCTTCAACTTTCTTTTCTTCTTTGCTCCATTTCCAATAATCTGCTTCGTCAAACTCAACATCACGTGAGATAATAACTTTCTTGGTGAGAGGATTATATAATCGATACGCCTTACTCCTTTTATCATAGCCGATAAAGATGCACTTTTCTCCTTTATCATCTAGCTTCTTTCTCTTTTGATCAGGAATATGTGCATATGCAATGCACCCAAAAATTCTGAGATGTTCAACTTTTGGCTTGCTACCACTCCATGCTTCATTTGGCGTCTTGAACTTTACACTTTTTGTTGGACATCGATTTAGCAGATATACTGCACATTGAACGGCTTCAGCCCAAAACGTTCTCGGTAAATGCTTTCCCTTCACCATGCTTCTTGCCATATCAAGAATCGTGCGATTCTTTCTTTCTGCTACGCCATTTTGTTGTGGCGTATAAGAGGCTGTCAACTGATGAATAATTCCGTGCTTTTTACAGTAATCTTCAAATAACTTCGAGGTGTATTCACCTCCTCTGTCAGACCTGAGTATCTTCAGATACTGTCCACTTTGTTTTTCAGCCATTGCTTTGAATTCCTTGAATTTATCAAGGGCTTCTGATTTTTCTTTAAGAATGTACACCCAACTTTTTCTACTGAAATCATCAATAAAAGTAAGGTAGTACCTGTTTCCACCAAGTGACGGTATATCAAACGGACCGGCTATATCCGAGTGCACAATCTCTAGTGGCCTTCTGGCTCTCCAAGATTTTCCAACTTCAAAACTTTGCCTGTGTTGTTTTCCTTTAACGCAAGCTTCACACAACTGATCTGGTTCATGAATTTCTGGCAGACCATTCACCATCTTTGTTCTCGATAACAACTTTAGACCGCTAAAACCAAGATGACCAAATCTTAAATGCCATAACCATGAATCATCTTTAATGACAGACTTCATGCATCTCATCATTTCAGATCGGATATCAAGTGTGAAAAGACGATTCTTCGTCATTTCAACTTTGGCAATTAATTCTTTTTCTCTGTTTCTGATAACGAGAGAGCCGTCCTTCATGTGTATGTCATACCCTTTTTCTAAGAGCTGACCCAGACTGATAATATTACTCTTTAAGGCAGGTACATAATAAACATCTGATATAAATTTTCTATCTCCATTCTTTAAAGTAATCATAAGTTTACCTTTGCCTTTCATCGGAATCTTGGACGAGTCTCCGAAAGTAACTTCTCCTTTGATAGTCTCGTCCAAATCTGTGAACAGCTCCTTTCGGCCACACATATGGTTGCTGGCACCAGTATCGAGATACCAAACATTTTTCTTGCACTCTTCATTTCCTCTGTAAGTGAGAAAAATAGCATCTTCCATATTTTTCTCTTCAGCTGGTGCAAAATTATTTCTTTCCTCCATTTTAGGAGTTGATCTGCACTCGTAACTAAAATGACCATATTTGTTGCAACTATAACATTTTAACTGGGATTTATCACCTCGTTGTTGAATTCCGCCTCTTCCTCTGCTTCTAAATCCTCGACCACGACTATATGCTTGATAGCCGTCGCTTGTTTGACTTCTATCAAAAGATTGTCTACCACGTCCTCGTCCACCGCGTATACTGCGTGGACCACGTCCACCTCTATAGCTACCTCTGTAGCTACTACGTTCTCCTCTACCTCGTCCGTAGCTGCTGCTAGCTTGATTTTCACCTACATGTAATTTACTTTGCAAAGCTTGCTCCAAATTTCCACTACTTTCATTTTGGTTCATTCTCTGCTCGTGAGCTTGAAGTGAACCCACAAGCTCGTCTATAGAAATTTGAGACAAATCTTTCGACTCTTCAATTGCAGTAACCACATAATCAAATTTTCGAGTCAGAGAACGTAAGAGTTTTTCCATTACTCTGACATCATCTAGAGTTTCTCCATTTCTTTTCATCTCGTTTGCCACCGTTTTCAAACGAGTAACATAATCACTGATATTTTCCGAACTTAGCATTTTTAATGTCTCAAATTCAGCTCGAAGTGATTGAAGACGTACCTTTTTCGCCTTTTCGACTCCCTGTAGAGATTTCTGCAGAATCTCCCACGCTTCCTTCGATGTCTTCGCGTCTGATATTTTTTCAAAGGTTGATTCGTCAACTCCTTGAAAAATTAAGAACAAGGCCTTCTTATCCTTCTTGCGCGATTCTCTTAACGCCGTTTTCTGGGCGTTTGATAAAGCTGCTTCGGCTGCCATATCTGCGGGTTCGATGTATCCGTCTTCAACGATTTCCCATAATTCTTGTGATCCGAGTAGAACCTTCATTTGGATACTCCAATTCCCATAATTCGTCTTCGTTAATTTTGGGATTTGCGGCTGAATTATATTCGCCATCTCTTCACCTTCTTGTGACGTAGAATTGAACATGCCGGCTCTGATACCACTTGTTGGAAGCGTAGCGGGATCACAAGATTTTCTAATACAAGAACACAAAGACTCTTGAACAAAATATTTGTAACTCACACAACTTGGTGTTTCAACACCTCTCTCTATTTCTATTCTCTATTTTCACTCACACAAGCTGCTGCTTGTTTTTCTCTCCCAAAATCACTCTCTAATACACCATCTAAACTTCTAACATACAAGACTCATATATATAAGAGGACTATGTCGGCTACTTCTCCAACCGACTTCCCATGCATTATCTTCTCAAACCTTCCAAGTCGGCAACTTCATTTTCTCCAACCTTCTTAGCCATTCTTTGAGTCAACAATTTCAACTTGCTTTTCCAGGTTATCCACTCCATGTTGGCAGCTTCTCTTCAATTTCTTCATTCCGTGTTGGCTTCTTCTTTCTCTTTATCTTCTTCTTGATTTGGTTGCCACCTTATCCCTTATCTTCTTCTAAGTCAACATTTGCAACTCATTCAATGAGGGTTTGAAATTCTAACATAACTACCTAATATGTTTATATGTTGCTGATGACTTGTTTGAATATAAATCCGTAATTTTGCACCTAATTCTTTCATAAAAATAGTAAGGGAAAAAGTGAGAGAGAACAGATGGGAGCAAACTAATCTATCTTTCCTTAGAAAAACTGCAACCTACCTCACGAGAGGATGGTAAATAACCAATCTGGTACTTAACATGCATGGAGTATGGTCATACTTGACATCTCTCTTTGTAGGTCTTAATGTACTAATACAAGTGCAGTAAGTTTAACCGGAAAAGTTTTCGAAGTCGTGCCAAAATACCTGCCATTGGTTCTGCATGCATCTGGGATGGGGGAGTCTATGAAGGGGGAGGGCTAGCCAATCTTTTATAGCCTAGCCATTGATGAAAATTGTACTACAGAATAGTTTGCACCTTGTCGAATTATGAGCTTTTTCTTGGGGGTGTAGGTGGGGAGGGGGTGTTACCTGCTGCAGCAGCACCAACCATACTGCCGTTGGAGTTTCTGCTGTTTGGAACAAGCCTAGTCTTGTAGTGACCATGGGAGGTATAAAAGTCAGAGAGGGCCATGGAGATACACCTCAACTCCATCTTACCAATCATTGTGTCCATGTCCAGCACCACTCACACGTTAACCAGGGTGGTCGAGTTCTGAGCATTGACGATTTCTGGATAAAAATGTCGTAAACAGAAAAAGATAAAGGAGAGAGAGATGATGAGGTGAGTAGGTTTCATCTCCATATTGAACTTTAAGCTGAGATTCTGGATTTTCCGGTACTCCACTAGTGTTAGGCTAAGATAAAGATATATATATAAGAGAACCTAATACTCAACCCCCAAAAGGTTAGGAAGATGGGCACTTAAAAAGAATCCTTAAAAAATTAAACAACAAAATGTTTCCAATGGTCAATTAGTTGAAAGTTCTATATGCAGTGTGCGATTTCCCCACCTCCCCCCCCCCCCCTTTCTACTTTAAATTTAAACATTAAAACCCCTACACTTATGAAAATTGGGCACCTTATACGGATTTGTTGTGAATTGCATGAAATGACCAAAATACCTTTAGGTCCTTACCCTATTTTGACTTAACTAGATGAAAGCACGTGCGATGCACGTAAATGTACACCCTCGGAGAAAATGATGTTAGATTACCTTTATGTGAAATCATATTATTCGTAAAAGCAAACAAACGTAGCTATGATATTATTTTTGAGATCTTACTTTTACTAGATTTTATTTCATGGTAAAAGCACCAAAGGCTCTAAAATATCTGTAATATTGTTCCATGAAGAGAAAATTTGTATTGAAGAAAATATATTTTACTTTTAAATGTAGTTTATTCTGACTTAGAATTTAAAACTCAAGTTTGCCAACATATTTAGATGACAAGTGTAAAGCTACAAGTCTTCAAGTAACCTTCACATAGTTTGTACAATTTAAATCTAATGAATTATACTCATTATATTTATCATGTCATCCTGCTAAGCGTTCTGCTTATATAAAACATGCTAACAACAAATATATAGACAATCATTTGTAGATTACCATTATATTAAGTGCTAGTAAGTGTCAAGCAAAGAAATGATTGATTTTATTTATTTTGTCACAACAAAAAAACTGTTTTAATCTCATCAAAAATCTCTTTAAGTTGTAACTGGCTCAAATTTTCTTTCATTGTATTCTCCTTAGGAAATTTGCTTACTCAAATACGTTGACTGGGTGCACCACCTACCAGTTGTGTCAGTGCGATACTCCCCTTCATTTGTGAATCGGATAATCTCCTAACCAAATTATTAATGTAACATATATTTATGCTAGGAATAGGTTAATCAAGAGGTATCAAGTAAAGAACAAAGCTACAAATAGATTACAATGAGATTCGTTAAATGAAAATTATAGAGCTTACTTTTAGACGACATCACGAAAATCATATAAGCATATACTCATTTTAAAAAAGAAGTTATGTCTTCATTCTGTGAGCAAAAGCTATAGATACCACTTTTGCTCGTTAACAACAAATTTCAAAGTGAGGGTGTGTGACGCACAAAATTCTTACCTTGAAATTAAGCTTGGTGCTCTACTATCTACTATAACAACAAAGTTATGAATATACAACACTTTGCATATTCAACGCTTATTTTCTCTTTAATTGCTTTAGACATTTAAAAAAAGAGTAAATTGCTTTACAATGGATAAAATGCTTCAACCCAATAACGCAATCTAGGGTAAATTTGGTGTACTTTTTGGTCGCCTTTAATTGCTTTAAACATAAAAAAATATGATAAGGACTAAGACCTAGTTTAAGGATAGTCTCACTTTGGTTACTTGGAACAGGGTGAGTCGTCATTTTTTTTATCAAGGTCAACGCTGATATAATGTTGCTAGTATAATGCTCAAAACTTTTAAAGTTGAATTAATTATGACCAAGATGTTTGTCCAAACGAAGAGGATAATCTTTCTTTCTATTAATGAGTTTTTCAAGTTTAAATTAAAATGTATTTGTCTTGCTTATTGGTAAAGGAGTGACATAAGTTCCCACACAAACAATTAGGTAAAGTTCTTTTATAGTCACAAGTTGAAAACCTTGATGATTGCTATAATTGTTGAGTTAAAGTTGTTTAGATCATAAGAACATTAATGTACATTCAAGAGGATGTTACTATTTCCATTAGGTTATGGAATGAAAAATTTTTAAGGCTTCATAGCCCTTTTCTAAAGGTAAAAGGTAGCAATGAGTTATATATATTTTTGGGCAAGTCTACTTGTAGAGGTGTGAAATGCAAAGAAGAGGTGTAATTCAAATTTACAGTTGAATGGGAGAATCATATCAATTAAATCAAAGTTATAGAGAGTATAAATGTAATACATGTTTATAATTTAGGGAGAAGGCTCGTGCATGCATCTAGCATTTGACAATTGACTTTGAGAGAAGAATCATGCATCTAGCATGGAGAGGTGAAGAGTTTTTTGTGGGCCATAACATTAGTTAATGAATATGAATATTTACAACCAAGGTCAATTATGGCATTAAAAAAAATTATAGGGATATTTTTGTCCAAAAAATGAATTACATCTATCCACACTTTTATAAGTAGTATAGATTAATGTCATTCTTCCAACTTCTTTCTTTCCCCTCTCTCACTTCTACTCAATCAACGTGTCCCAACTCGTCTGCCGACCACCTACCACCACATATACCGACACACCTGACATAGAAAGGGTCCCCTCCCCCCATGCCCCTCCCCACCACTAAGCACACACAAACATACCCAACACCCACACACCCACAGTGAACACACAAACACCCCCCTACCACAACCACATAACCATACCACACACACACACTCACACTGCTCTCACACACAAGCGTGCGTTCACGCGCGCTTGCACACACACACATAGTGAACAGACACGTACACGTAACCACACCCAACACACACAGTGAACACACACGCGCACACCCCCTACCTCCGCACCCATAAACTCACACACCCTCACTGCACACACAGTGAACACACCTAACACACACACACACGATGTAAGCCCACATGCTCAGTGTATGTGTTTGTGTGTGTGTACCCGAGCGTGCGTGCGTGCGTCTGTGCGCATGCGTGCATGTGCATTTGTGGTGTATGCAGAGTGTTTTTGTGTGTCTGTGCACAGTGGGGCGATGGGTGTGTACGGAGCTGTGGGGCAGATTTGTGGGTGTGTGCAAAGTTGGAAGGAGGGGGGATGAGCGAGATAGGGGGGCTGGGCTGATAGGGGAGTCTATGTGCAGAGTTAGAAGGAGGGGGGCAGGGGGTGTTTGGCGGAGGGAGTGAAAAAAATGTAGAAGAAGGGCAAAATTATCATTTAAAAAAAAATAGTACTCGAGGCGTGTGTTGACCCTACGCTGTTAAAATTGATATTTTTCGTTAAAGGTGCCCAGTTTCCGTAAAGAGAGGGGTTTAGTGCTTAAATTTAAAGTAGAGGTGAAAATTGCACATTGTGTATAGTACAAGGGATCATTCGCTAGTTTCTCCTTCTTTTTCTCTTTTTTTCTCGATTCACAAAGGACGTACAAAATTGTTGGTGTATACTTATATGTGCATTCACTTGTATGAGCCATCACTTGTATAGCCTTAGGTTACGATTAGGGTCTTGCATTGTACTTCTACGATTGTAACCTTGTCTTACTCTCCAAGACTTTAGTGATATAAATACAACACACAAACCCTAATTAGGGTATCACTTCTTAAAACTTACATGACATTAAAGGGTATCATCTGATCCTTGTTCCTGTTGCCTCTGTCGAACCTGACGTGACTTCCTCTTCCTGCTCTCTGGTATGTCCCATTCATCTTCACTTTTGTTCCCAGCCTTTGTCTCTGCCATCGCCCCTTCGTTCTTTCTCAATAATCCTCTCATTTCCATAATTTTACCTCTCGTACACCCATCAAACTTGATAGAAACAACTTTCTCTTTTGGCATTTTTTTTTCTTCCCATCTCCATTTGCAAGACATAGGAAATAAGTGGATGACACTCTACGTCCACCCGAACGCATCCCTAATCTAAATAGTAATTCTGATTAACCGACCATCCCTAACCTTGAAAAAGTGACTTAGCACTACTATGACCAACTCAATTTAGGTTGGATTAATTGTGCCATGAGTCTCAATGTCTTGGCTCAGTTGTCCAGTGGACTATGAGTGACACATGGAAAAACCTTTGCAATTTCTTTGATGCTCAACATGATGCCCACTTATGAATCCAACACCAATTTGGTACTTCACATCATCACCAACCTTGGCCTCAAGTATGAATTCATCATCACCGCCTTGACCATCGGTATAGAGCGTCCCTCTTTCACGAAGGTGTACCCCGTCCTTCTCCCTCATGAAGTTCGATTAGAATCCAAGCCACTACCATAATGCTGCCCTGTCTCTACTGCATTTCACTGCCATGCTTTCTTTATTGGCTCTCACGGTCGCAGTCGTGCCACGCTGCCCTCTGTTTGCGTTCTTGGTAACAGTTGTGGTCAGGTGTTTGGAAGGGCTCGTAGTCGTGGTTGGACAGCCCTTCACCTCGGGGGTTTGCTCTTTTACCACCCTCTCTGCTTGGCGTCCTTGGCACTCTTCCCTTTTCAGTCAATGGTTTCAACGTTCTCTACCAAATTTGTTCTAAAAAGAGCTATAATGCCTTCCGTTGCTATCAACAATTTAATCAGGGCTATCAACCGATGATCTAACCCTATATTTTGTTGCTTTCTCTTTTAACTCTGATCAACAATGGTATCCTAATATGGGTGTCACCCACCATTTGACAAGTGATGCTCCCACCTTCTCGTATCACACTAAATATTGTGGCACTGACAATAATGTTATCGACAATGATGCTTCTCTGCCATAACTCACACCGGTAATATTTCTCTTCCTACTTCTCATGGTTCTCTTCCCCTTCGTAATGTTTGATGCGTTCCTCATATTCAAAAGAATATTCTTTCCGTTCCTCAATCAACTCGTGACTTTGACTGCTTATTTGCCTTTTCTTCCCATGGTTTTAAATATAAGGATAGGAAAAAGGGGGAAGATATTTCATATTGGTTCACCTAAGGGAAGGCTATATTCCAAGTCTGCTCCACCTCTATCTCGTAACAGTTCTTGTTTGTTTACCTCTTGTCAAGTTAGTGGCACTGTCTCGCATATGCACCTTGGTCATCCATATCGACGCGTCTCTAAAAATAGTCCACTTTTGTCAATAATGGATTGCCCCTAAAAGCAATGTCCTATTTGTATGGTCAGAACTAACTCTTGTTCTGTTATCTAAGTCTTGGTCACAGTCTAATTTACATTTAGTTCATTCGAACTTATAATGTCCATTTCATATAATTTCTAATGATGGTTATTTTTATTACATTATTCTTGTCCGTGATTTGTTGTATCCACTTCGACACAAGAGTGATGCCCTTTATAATACTTTATGCAATTCAACATAATGGTTTGAAATGCTCTCTTTTTTTAACTCAGAATTCTTCAGACCAATAGTGGTGTTGAATACCATAGCAAAACCTTTTAACGTCTTCTTAATGTGCATGGTATTATTCATCGTATTTGTTGTCCCCACACCCTGAGCAGAATTAGTGTCCTTGAAACGTAAGCACCATCACGTTGTGGAGTTGGACCTTGCTTTGGTTGTGGCTTTTTAAACCAATGTTTACCTTATTAATAGTTCGCCCTCCTTCATCCTCAGTGGTAAATCTCTTTATAAGATTCTCTTCGGCCACTCCTTAGATTACAATTTTCTTCGTGTTTTGGTTCTGCATGCTATCCTGACTTGTGTCCATATAATGCTCATAAACTTGCAGACCGCACACGCCAATGTATCTTTCTTGGTTACATTGCCATCATAAAACCTATAAGTGTCTTGACCCCTCTGTAAGAAAACTTTTCACTCTTGCTATTTTACTTTTGACAAGACTCTACTTCCATTTGTTACTACCTCCCCATCCTCTTGCACCCCATCCCTTACCTCTGACATCATTCAACTATGGGTCCTTTTTGCCTTGTCTACGTCATTTTCCCCATCTCCTCCTATTCTTGCCCCTTTCTTCCTCCTCTAAGCTTGGTCCTGTTTCCTCAAGCATCTGTACCTCCCTCCCCTCCCTCTCTTACTCCCTCCTCTGACCTTCCGTAAGCCTTTCTTCCTTTAGTTCCTCCTCCTCCCCCTACTTATACCATGGTTATGCGATTGTGTGTCGGCATTGCTAATCCCATATAGTTTTTTTCTCTCCATGCCACCAAGCATCTTCTCTCATCCATTTTGTATACCTCCCTTAATCAACCCCTTAACCCTACCCGTCACACTCAAGCTGCTAAACACCTATGTACATTGGCAGGTTGCCATGCTTGAAGATTTCAATTCTTTGCTTCATAAGCATGCTTGGGACTTAGTTCCCCCTCCTTCTTTCATTATGCCTAATAGGTGCAAGTGGATCTGCGATACTAAATGATGCTGGTGATGGTAATCTTAAATGTCATAAAGACCGTCTTGTTGCTAAGGATTGGTGTGATCTTACTAAGCCCTTAAGCTTAGTTGGTCGTACACCGACTATCCGTCTTATTCTCTTTCTTGCTTGCACCCACAATTGGCCACTTCGTCAACTTAATGTCCATAGTTCTCAATGTTCCTTTTGTCCTCGTCTATGTTGACAATATTGTTATCGCTAGTAGTCTTTTTGGGGATTTTTCCTCATTTCCTTTCTTTCTTCCTAGTTTGACATTAAGGATTTAAGCAAGTTACATTAGTTCTTGGGTACAAAAGTTACTCGATTGTCCAACCAGATTATTCTCTCCCAAAACTATGCACCTTGGATCTCCTATCTCGTGCCTCTCTTGTTGATGTCAGACCACTTTCACCTCATTCTGGCGAGCCCTCTTCATATGTCACTCTCTGTTGCAGCCTTGTTCGTGACCTTCAGTACCTCACACTTACTGGCCCCATTTTATCTTACACCGTCGTTCACGTTGCTAAATTTCTATGTTGCAACCTTGTTCGTGACCTTTAGTACCTCACACTTACTGGCCCCATTTTATCTTACACTGTCGTTCACGTTGCTATAATTCTTCATTATCCTATTACCCACTTTGTTTCTCTTAAACACATTTTTCATTGTCTTAAAGGCTCCCTTCATTGTGACCTCTCCTTCACTCTTTTTACCATCCCTTCACTTACAGCTTATTCCAATGTTAACTGGGATGGTAATCCTAATGACCATTGCTCCAATCTGGTGGTTGTAATTTCTTTGGCCCTAAATTGGCGTCCTGGTTCTCTTACAAACAACCAACTATTTCTCAATCGAGTTCTAAAGCTGAGTATCGTGCCCTTGCCACTACTATGGATGATCTTTGTGGGATTCAAATTCTCTTGCTTGAACTTGGTCTCTTTCTACCGGCTGCTCCTACCCAATATTATGACAACCTCATCACCACAGACTTGGTGGCTAAACTAATTCGCCATGTTCGTACCAAGCACATCGATATTGACTCTCACTATGTTCTTGAATGTGCCGCTCATGTTTTGTTAAGTTCTACTCATCACCAGCTTGTGAAATTTACCAAAGCTGCTTATATTTGCCATTTTTAGTGGCTTTATTAATAACTTACCTAGCTGCCTGCTCACACAATTTGAGGGAGGGCTTTGGTGTATGCTGATGTGTGTTGTCACTCATATGAGCTGTCAGTTATAAAGCAAGCTTTAGGGTTACAACTAGTGTCTTGTTATTGCTAAAAACTTGATCGTGAACCACGACCAGAGAATTGACCTGAAAAATAGAAAAAGTGACCGTCGGGTGGGGGTTCCAGGCAGGAAACTCTCCGATACTTAAGTTAGAGTGCAACTAACAGAATAGAACTTTGAGGAAGAAATAAAGTACAATGTGTATGTGTGTAAAGTCGTCTGCATACATGGTGGTAGTCCCCTTTATATAGTTGTAGGTGGAAGACCCCTAGAAGGACTAGGAGTCTTGAGGGCTGGGCCTTGGATCAGATTTGTTAGGATCGTGTTACGATCTTTGAGGATCACGTCAAGATCTAATCCGGATCCTTTTAGAATCCTTGTTGTTTCGGTATGGTAACCATCAAATCCATATCTAATTAGGCTGACCATGAGTCAACCTTGACATGTGTCACCTCTCCATTGGGAGTGTATGTTTAGCTATATCATAATTCCCCCCACGTTCTTAGCTAAAAATGTTTGGCTGAGAAAATGTATTCAGTGTCTTGAGACACGCATCTAATTTTTGACAGACTTTTCTCCCTCTTGTATGTGCAAATAATATTTTTTTTATCATCTCGCTGACCAAATAGTGCTCAAGAACCAAAATAACTATCTTTTGTTGAGTAAATAGCATTCTGTAGTTTTTCAGAAATTTTATGACATTTTTGTAAAAATTTTTAGACCTTAAAAGCCCAAAAAATAAATTCGCAATTTTTGGGTTTTTTTTGCTTTTTTTTTTTTGTTGGACCAAGGCCTGCTTAAGAAGCGGGCTCATACTAGGATCTACTTGGATATTTTTCCACCCGTACCATGTTCTGCTCGAACTATGGGCCTGACCTGAGAAGGCCTCATCTTTTTTTTCTTTAGTTTGGTCAGTGGGCTCGGACCACGATATGTTCGGGAAAATGACATGCCTTACTCCTTGGGGGAACACGAAGGGCACGAACTGAAGATTCTGCTCGGGCACGGCTTGTTCGAGCTTAGAAGGTTTGATCCCAATCTGTTAGGGCATGATCTTGGCCGTTATGCTTTGGAGAGCCCAATGGGAATAAAATCTGATCTGCGCGGGCATCCTGCTCGGACATAATTCTGCTCGGGCAGATGACCCATGGGCTCTGGAGAGCACAATGGGCATAAAACCAAGAATCTGCTCGGATAGGATTCTGCTCAGGTAGATGACCCTTGGGTTCTCGAGAGCTCAATATGAATAAAACCACGAATCTACCTTTAGGCTCTGAAGAGCTCAATGGGACTAAAACCAAGAATTTGATCTTGGGCTCTAGAGAGCTCAATGCAAATAAAACCAAGAATCTACTCGGGAAGACGCCAAGTTTTGTGCTCTCAGCAATGAAGTTAGGCCGTCTACTCGGTTGATGAGGGAGGCCGTCGTTCTTCCTGGGCAGAAGCTAAGCTTTAGGCTCTTGAGAGCACAAAGGGAGTGAAGTTAAGCCGTCTAATCGACCGACGAGCCAGGCCATCATTCTACTCAAGCAAACGCTAAGCTTTGGGCTCTTGAGAGCACAAAGGAAATGAAGTTAGGCCATTTGCTCAGTCGATGAGCTCAGGCATTCGCTAAGCTTTGGGCTCTTGCGAGCACAAAGGAAGTGATGTTACATTATCTGCTTAGGTGACAAACTCGGCCATCGTTCGGCTTTGACAGACGCTAAGCTTTGGGCTCTTGAAAGCACAAAGGGAATGAAGTTAGGCCGTCTGGTCGGTCAATGAGCTCGGTCATCGTTCTACTCGCGCACACTAAGTTTAGGCTCTGGAGAGCACAAGCAATTGAAGTTAGGCCTTCTACTTGGGCGACGAGCTTAACCGTCGTTCTATTTAGGCGGACGCCAAGCTTTGGGCTCCTGAGAGCACAAAGGGTGTGAAGTTAGGCCATTTGCTCGGGCGACGAGCATGGCCATCATTCTACTCGCGCAGACATTAAGCTTTGGGCGCTTGAAAGCTAAAGGGAATAAAGTTATGAGTCTCGATGATAGCACGAACCACTCCTTGTGATATGTTCCTCGCTCTTCTCTTCTGGTTGATATGTCGGGTTGGCTTTTGTCTTGTATTTGCCACCATAACTAGACCTAGAGGAGAGGCGAAGACGGTGGTGGTTGGAATCAAGGTGAGGTTGGTGGTGGAGGCTAAAGCCACAACTACGTCAAGAATCTTCTATAGCGTGTTCATGACGTCCTTCAGTTTGTGAATTTCCCTCATGAGGTCTGCATGTGGCGTCTTAAACAGCTTAACATTAAGATGGTGACGAAGGTCACCGTTATTCATGGTTGTAGTTGCCGACTAATTTCTTCGAGATCCATTGTCCGGCTTGGGTGTAGCATAAGTTATGTTGACTTGAACATCTTCACCAGAGCCGGCGCAACAGTGAAAGGGTGTCGAGCATCGATCACGAGAACGATATATTGGGTTGACGAGTGTTGTTCGATCGTGTATGATGATCTTGGTTGGAACAGCTAACTGGAGAGTCGCCGAAGGATGAATGATTGGCCATGTTATCTGTCGTGGTCCCACGGATGGCGCCAATATGTTGCTGCTAAAAACTTAATCGGGAACCATGGGCGGAGAATCGACTTGCAAAAAAGAAAATAGTGACCGTTGGGTGGGGTTTCCGACGGGGGAATAATCTGATGCTTAAGTTAGAGCGTGACAAACATGGTAGAACTCTGATAAAGTAATAAAGCACAATGTATATGTTTTTGAAGTCAGGTAGTTCCCTTTTTATGCTCCAAACTCTCATTTTGTCGCTAAAAAGTGTATCAACGACCAGACATAAATCTTTTAATGACGAACAATATTATGAAAAAGCATAACATGTTATGCAAAACATACTTTACCTATATTTAGCAATTCTAAATAAGCGGGGACCGTACAATATCTTCTATCATCTGAACATTAACATGCTTTTTAAAATAAATAAAATTTAATAAGGTGAACAGAACACAGGTATCTCCATAGTATTGGTGCTGAATAGTATTTATAGTGACGAAGTCATCTTTAAGTGATCGTAGGCTTTCTCCTTGGCTTACCGTGGGTTCACACTCGTAGATGTATATTGTGAATAAGAAAGACAGTTATATTTATGGGTTTTATGATATGCGTCTTTTTTAATTCCGGGCCCTCTCACTGTACGCGTCCTTAACGAATTTCTGAACAGGTTTCTACCTATCGCTGACTAATTAAATTATCAAGGATAGAAAAAGCAATATTAATAAGCCTCGTATAAATTAAATCTTAATATATCAACTTATTAGGACTTAAATCTGCTAAATAATACTGTGAAAACACCCTGAAATAAGAAAATAATCCATATATAGTCTACAAAATAAACTGGACAAAATATCTACAATAAAAATGAATTTAGGAAATAATTACCCCTTGCTTGCTTTTTCACTTTTTGACTAAAACCCCCTTATAGGAAAAAAAAGCCCCGCACGTCAAGAAATCAAGATTATAGCATTGCTTTATTTATTTACTCAACTCTTTGAAGCTTACAAATTTTTAGTCTGGCTAATGAAAACGTTGGAAGGACATAGCATCGTCTTCATCAACGCTATACGAGTGCTGACCTCGTATAACCGTTCTGGCTCTGCAAATGCAGCTAATATTAGTAAAAATTAAAGAAAAAATTAGATTGCAATAATGAAGTTGGTCATACACTCTACGATATGCTAAAGGTGAGTAATCAAAGAGTCTCATGGCTAAAGTACTTGACAAAGATAGGTTTCCCAAGTTCAGTGACATGGGGGACACTCCCTTATGGTTAATTGGAACAGATTCCTGGATTAGTGTCCTTGATCAAACTGCCTTAATTCAGCGTCCATTTAACTCTCTCGGAGCATACAATGTGGGGGCTTTACTACGGTCAGAAGATCATTTCGTTGAAAGAAAATGTCAAAATGAAGAGATGTTCACTGCATCAATAGCCGTTTGAACTTCCGTCTTGATTTCCTTCTGTGCAACAAGCTACAAAGTGGATATCAGTGAAACTAGTTTTCAGTTCTGTTTTCTTCTTTGACCGGTAAACAAGGTGTTTCTGGCCATACAATGTGGAGATGTAGTGCTCAGACCAACCCAAAAGCTATGGCAATGATCAAAAGTGCTGTCAACCCAAAACTCACTACTTTTCAACAGCGAGGCCTAAACTTATCAGTTTCAAAAGTGGGTTAACGATTACTGGTACATGCTCTTTTAGGGCATGCACATTTATTGTGAGAAATCCATTTTGTACTAGGCAGCCATAGGACAAGATTGTGTGCTGAAAAAACAAAATTATCACGTAGGCTGATAACGCGGCATGTTAAACGGAAAAGGCCTTACTTATGACGTATGTCTTGAATAACGAAATTTCTTTCAAAGTATGATATTTGATCCTGAACCATTACACCATTAAACATATGAATTCGATGTTGGCATTTTTGGATTTTAAACTCATATTGAGAAGTCATCTTTGACTCAATTTTTAAATGGTTTTCACACTATTATTTGATTAGGAACATATTGATTTATAGTCATCTATTGGCGTAGATGATCATAGTATATTCACAAACTTAAAACAAATGGGGAGAGAACGAGAGAATTGAGGTTGCAGTTGATGGTTTATCTTGAAGGGAGAAGAAAATCTCACGAAGAAGACATAAAGTAAATGTGGTCTCTTTATAAGATCTAACCTTGAATTAAGGGTCGTCCATCAAGCTTTATTCTTTTTTGGACAAAAATATTTTAAATAATTTTTATTTAGTTCTTTCACAGTATATATACAGTGTCCAGATTTTTGAAAAAACAATAGATTTTTTTTTTCTCTCCTGAAATACTGTTCTTCTATTTTTCCAGTTTTTGTGTCCAAAAGGGAAGGAGTTTTGCATTGTTTTTGTTTGTCAAGTCTGCAAATTTGGAGTACTCATATTTTCATACGTTGCTGCCATTGTATACTGGGAGACTTTCGTCAACAGATCGTTAACACCATTACGGGACAGATAAATTCTTAATGACAGTGACTCAAATTCACGCCTCGCTTTCTCCACTGCTGTCTTTGTAATTCTACAGTGAGTTATTAAATACAATTCCTATTCTAATTCTGTTTGTTCATTTTAGTATACTGCATTTCAGTATTTTTTCTTTTTTTTTTTTTTTGTACACAGTAATTTTTTCCAACATTCAATACCACGAATCTTGGAAGAACGTAGATCCAAACAAATATTATGCTAGTAGAGATGACTAGAATACTTTGTTTGAAGAACCTTTCTCGCTCAAGCCACAGAGCAATTTTCCACGTCGCAACATTTAGAAATAGCTCTTGGGTAGCTTTTCCACTGATTTGACTTCACTGATGCTACACGTCACCAATCTTTTACCAAACTAGAATGTAGCAATCAATAATATTTGCAAAGAAGCGCCGCCGCTAATTTACTCAGACTGTTGCTGAATTAGAAAGAAATCACATGTATTAACCCCTTAGTCAGGACTCGGAACTAATGACTCCAGAGTAATATATATATCTTTGCCCCTTTTATCCGGCTTATGGGCTATCGAGCTCCTTAATCTAATAATCATAAATAGACCGGTGGTGTCAAAATGGCGAATTGAACAAGTACAATTTCCTTTTGACCAATATGGCCAGGCATAGGCACCTAACTCTTCAAGTGCAATCTCCTTTGACCAACAGGGCAGGCATAGGCACCTTACTCTTCAAAAAATAAGACAAATGTAAGCGTCCTTCACCACAGAAACTAAACAAAGTCCCTTTTGCTATCATGTCTTCAAACCACTGTTTTTGGCTTTAAAATGGAAGGATCACTCTAACTAACAGCACTACTTAGCAATTCACTTAACCCGAAGTTCTGAGACAATTTCAAGGGTTTCTTTCAATCTCTCTCGCTCGAGTAAATGTTGCACGATTCCAGATCAGTAATTTTGGTTATTTAAAATCGTTGAACGAGTGAAGCTAATATTGCTATAGGAGGATGGGCTAAGAGAAGTAGAAATTATTGCACTATAAGCGTAGCACCTTTTAGATGGTTGTGATGATTGATCCTGAACCGCCCAGCATTTTATATTCTCCTAAGTCTTTGTAGCCCCCCTAAAAATTATGTGATAGTACAATTATAACACGCATGATCGCAGGGCAATAGGACAAAACAACCGGTTTACAGCAAAACATTTACTAAAAGCAAAAGAATTTAAGCCCCGTACGTTTACCATATTCGTTTTCTATTTTTAGCAATGATGATGAAAAAGATTCTTTTTTTGCGTACTTTTACCATTTTCTGTTTTCGTTTTGGATAAAATTACTCAAATAGTAACAAAAAACTGAAAACACCTAAAAGGTGTTTTCAGCTGTTTTTCACTCAAACTTAACCCAATATAAGAAAAAATAGCTAAATTGTTTTTTGTAAAAATGATAAAAGTACATGAACATGTTTTCAAACTAAATATGAAAATCGTGAAAATGAAAACAGAAAATAAAAACATAAAACAAATATGATAAGCGTACGGGACCTTAACAACCCATATTCAAAGAGTTCTCTTGCGTGAGTTATCCAGCCACCACCCGTTCATGAACTTGCAAGGATTCTCCGAACAAACCTAAACACACACAGGGGCGGAACCAGAAATTTTTTTCAGGGGGTGCAAATTTTTTTTTCCCAACACCCAATCCATGATAATATGATACATGATACATCATAAATTCATATGCAGTACAGAAAGTTGTTTCACTTGTTAAAGCTCGTATTAAGCATGATGATCTTTACAAGTAACAAGGCAATTAACATATATCTCAAGGCACGGTACTCACAAGTCAGAACTCAATATAGTTGCACAAACTAGATGAGGATACAATCATACAAACACTATATTATACAGTGTTCCCACATATATCTGTACACATATATAAAAGGCTAAGGTCATCCACATCAGTTTTAAGAAACTATCCTCAAATTTCCTCTCATTTACATCTCTGCCATTGGTCACCAAAGACGACAAATTTGGCATCCAATTACAGCCAATTGCCCATCTTTTTCCATAGAACTACAGACTTGCCACTGCCGATGAAACAATTCTGCCTACCAACGACAGGCCAACTTCATTAAACTCACAGGTGTCTTCAAAATTGCACGGATACGGCTCTCATTCTTCCACCTCATAAGACAATTTACACCTCACCTCACACGTGCACCTCATAACTTCACCTTCCTACCCAGTCTCAAGTCTCATCAGACAATTTACACCTCACCTCACACTGACTCATCACTCACAGACCTCTGCAGTGCAGCTCCATTTTGAATTTTGAACTGAAGGCAGCCAGAGCCAGGCAGGGAGCGGAGGGCAGGGAGCCTTGTCAGTCGTCGCTGGCAGGGAGCCCTCGTCAGTCATCACCGGCAAGGAGGCAGGGAGCCTCATTAGTCGTCGCCGGCAGGGGATGAGGCCTGAGGGACCAGATCTGGTCAAAACCTCAAAGTAGCAGTCGAAGAACGGAGTGAGGGGTAGATCTCGTCGCCGCCGTCGAGGCGTCGGTGCGTCGCCGGCAGATCCTGATCTGTCGGAGTTGCTTCGTCAGTCGTCACGGCCTGCCTAAGCTTAGTCCATCGGCGGTCGCCGACTCAAGGTCACGGTAAGATAGAGAGAGAGAGAGAGAGAGAGAGAGGGGGGGTGACTGCCGAGTTGCATCTCTCGGGGAACGGGGTATCGGGAACGGCATCTCGTGGATCTCGGGAACGGAGTCGGGGTGCGATTCCCGAAAAAAATAATTTTTTTATCATAAGTCAGGGGGTGCTTCAGCCCCCCCTTGTCACAACGTAGGTCCGCCCCTGAACACACATCACTACGTTCTTGGAAGGTCTTCCTGGAACCAAAAGACCCTTGTAAAGTTTAAAAGTATCCACTATGAAACAATTCCAAAGACTGACCAAATAAGTCATGTCATTACTTGGCATGCAGTATAGTTCCATAATAATTATTATCCAGATAAGTGGCTAGCCAACAATCAATATAACAAGACCACATATGCCTCTTTGAAAGATAATTTTTTTTTTTTTTTTTTTGGTTGAAGATATAAATATATATCATGATAAACTCTTAGGAAACAAATTACATCACTGAAAAGCTAACTGGAGGACAGGCCCTTCCAGTACAAAACCTAGACTATAGGAATCAAACAACTATACAACATAAAAACTAACTAGAGTTGTAGCACAGTAGTTTCACTATCAAAATACTACATAGAGAAACCCGAACTAACACCAGAACGGATTAGGTGACCACAACAACATCATGCAATAGAGTAGAATAATCTTGCCGTAGACCTTTACCTGAGTGACCTACAAAATAAGTCAGCGTAGACGGTAGAGTCAAAATACTATCCTTCCCTCAGGCAATATGTACATAGCGAAATCTACTGCAACTAGCTAGCAACATATGCATGAAACGTGCACTATTTACATCATTCGAAACCCGAGGAGTCGTCTGTATCATGAAATCAGAGTGAGGGAGCAGAAAACTAACGTGAAAGTAACCAAGAGAATACAGCTACTCAAGAGCTAAATGCAAGCAAGATACAGTCGCATTGAACAAATTAGTTGCATCAATCAGTTGCGTGCGAGCACCACAAGGAATCTAACAAGGTTTGAAAAGAACCAAGCCTATACCAAACATTAGGCCACTGCTCAATGCAATCACAGATATAGCATAAATCACAGGCGAGCTAGGAAGGAATAGAGCATGGGCAAGTGTCTGAAAAGTTATCTCGTGCTTTAACTCTTGATGCAGTAACACATTGATGAGTGACATACCCTTTTATGAGGTCCTAAGAGGAACGTGGATCAACAAAAAGGACGTACTCGACATGATATCCTTTTATAAGGTCTTATGAGTGGCGCATGCTCCTTTTGGTACATAGTTATAAATATGATTTCAGTTATTACATATCATTTTTCTACCTACCGGTATAATATTTATTTATATTTTGTACCAGTCAAAATACCGTTCCATACGAGTTGTACCGGTTAGTACAAATGATACCGGCCGAGAATTATATATCTGCTAAGATTATGTAATTTATTCTGCTTTCTTAAAAAAAATGTAGAAGTTACAAAATTTGTTGGGCAATTTAAACATTGACCATATAAAGACTACAAGAGAAAAAGCCCTAGGTTATATCATATCAATTAAAGCCTTCCTAGCTTCCCTAGAACAAACAAATTGGTTGAAAATGGAAGTCATTAAAGCTGTATATGAACAACATCTTATTCGGGAGGAAATATATGTACATATTTCAAGTTTTACTAATGAACGAGTACAATATATGTACGAACTTAGATGAAACTTTGAGAGGGTACCAATCCCGGTACGTATCACTTAACTGAAAAAATTGGTAAGCACTTTGGTACTCGATCTATTGTTACGTTAGGTATATAAGCAGCCATAAGATTAACTCACTACAAGAGAAGGGCTCTTTAGCGATGGACAGAATTCCGTCGCTAAAGTTCACTTTTAAAGACGAAATAATCTGTCAATAAAAATCCGTTGCTAAATGTTTTTATCGACATAATTGTCTGTCGGTACAGATCTTTAGCGACAGACTTTTACCGAACGGATTATTACTGACGGAAATATCATCACTAATTGTAATTTATGTGTTTTTCACACTATTTCCGAGTTTTTTTAATAAAACATAATTTTTGGCGACGAACTTTTACTGATGGACGTATTTTGTAGGTAAAAGCCTTTATTTTTTTAATAAAAGAAACCCTAACCATTCTCTTCCTTCTAACCAGCCGCAGACACATGCCTCTCCACCTCCCCCCCCCCCTCTCTCTCTCTCTCACCCACGGTACCCACTCTTCATGCCCACCTCCCACGCCACTACCCCCACCCAGCCCCTTTGCTCCATCCCTACCGCCATCCCCTGCTGTCGCCTAAACCTTTTTCTCTCTCCTTCGCTACCCACCTCCCGTGCTACCCACCTCCCGTGCTACCCCACCCTATTTCTCTCTCTCCTCCACTGCCTACCTCCCACGCCACCCACCCGTATCGGGGCGTGGTGGCTAGGGCTTCCAATGATTACGCTATTGTCATCAGCCACAACCCAGATAAAGGGACCTCTAGGTAATTTAATTTGCTTACATTTATTTTTACATTTGAAATTGTGCAAATCTATAGCTTTTCGGGTGTTGGTTCGACAGATCTAATGGTAGCATTTAAGCTTGGTATTGGATGGATATGGTTTTACTTGTCGCTTGTTGTTATCGGCCTCTTGTAATCACTTGAGTTATTTCTCCTCCAGTGTGTGTGTGTGTGTGTGTGTATCACGCGTTTCACTTTTTTATGATTGACTTAGGGCGTATCCATTTGTTTTTACAACTTAGATAATGGGACCTCCAGGAATTCATATTTGCTTATTTGTAGTTGTCGATTTTATCCTTTTTGGTGATATTTATGATTCGGGTTTGTTATCGGCCACATCCCAAATAGATGGAAAATTAGGTGTACTTGTATGTGTTTTAGTAACATTGATGCAATAAATGAGGAGGGAGGGTGGCCGGAAGGACCAACGATCAAGGACTTGGATTTAGCCATCCGAGCTACTCTCAAAGGCTGGAAGTTCTTGTACCTTGGTTCCTTCAAGGTAATTTTTCTTTGTTTCCAAGGAATTTGTTAGCTGTTATGTGCATTTTACGTATAGGATATACATTCATTTGATGCATTTTACGTACAACTGTCTCACTTAAACATGTATAGCACTGACACTACCCCTATTGAAGGACGTTCTTATTTGCGCAAATCTTCTTGTAAACAGGTAAAGAATGAATTAGCAAATACATTGAAGGCCTACCGCTACCAACAACAGTGATGGTGTTGTGGTCTTGCAAACATGTTCAGGAAAATGGCAATGGAGATCATAAGTAATAAGGTTGGTCTGCCCTTTTCATCAATCTTTTTTTGCTTGAAGCATTAGTAGCTGATGATGTGTATAAACATACCTAATCCACCATTCTTTTATCTATTTTGTTCAACTGCAGAGAGTAGCTTTATGGAAGAAGGTACATGTATTTATTTATTTATTTATTGGGAAACTTTGAGAATCTATGTGAATCAGTTTAAAATATTTAAGCTTGTCCTTTTGGCCCTATACTTATTAACTTTGTTGAAGATTGGGATGATTTTGTATGTCTTTAGGAAATAGTGGTGTTGAGTGTGATGTTTTGATCAAATCTTGTTTTGGAACTTTGTGGAGGCCTGTGTTTCCTGAATTTATTAAAAAAGAATTAAGAGACGCTGCTGGAGTTGAAACCTCTAGTTACTGATGTATGTGTAATTTAAAATACTGCTTATATTTAAGCTTGATATTGCATTAGAGTTTATGATTTATGAGTATGCAAGGAATACTGATACATTGTGAGGCGTTTATTTGAAATTAGAGTCTTTTATTAATATCTGTTGCAAGCTAATCTTACTTTAGTTCATGTAATTTGATTGATGGGGTTTGCTTCCTTACTTGGGAAGGAAATGTGATGTACTATTTTCTCAGTCATTATTTGATTGATTTGCTTGGTATGTTTGTGCTTAAAGAAGACAGTTATTGCACACTCTGCTTTGTGTTTTTTTTTTTTTTTGTGGTAAATAGGAAAGTTAGAAAAAAAAAAAAGGAAGTACAGACTACTTGGATGGCCTTTCAAAGGCCACTCCACACAGATCAGCCACCAACATGTTGTTCAGCTCTCTAGGCACAACGCTAAAGTGGACATATAGTTCTCCTTGGTTGGCCCCTAGGTTGGCAAGATAGTCAGCGTATTTGTTTCCCTCCCTCAGCGTATGGGTTAGGCTGCAGCCCGTGGTCTTGATGATATCTCTACAATCTTCCACCTAGGCCCGTAGAGGGTGGTTCTTGATAACTTGTTCTTGGATGAGGTACAGAGCGGCTGTGGAATCAGACTCGATTGTAGTTCGCATCCAGTTTCTTTCCCGCACTGTCATCAGCCCTCTGTGAATTCCCCAAATTTCCGCACTTAGACTTGTATTATTGCTAATACTGCCTATAAAACCCTCGATCCATTGGCCCCTATCGTCTCTGATTACTCATCCGTATCCACTATGTCCTGGGTTGCCTCTTGACGCTCCATCCATATTGATTTTGATAAAGTCTGCAACTGGAAAGTTCCACTTCATCAGTTTACAACTTATGGCCATGGGAGATGAAGAAGAAGAGGTAAAAGCTGTGGCGACTTCCCTTGCGAGGTATTTACTCGAGAAGACAGCCTCCCACTTGGTGCAATTTTTGTTATCAAACACTTTTCGGTTCCTGCATTTCCAGTTAGTCCACATGGTGCAAATAAAGATATTGTCCCAAGAGTAGTCTTGGTTGTTCCCAGGATTAATGGGTAAACCTTTCCAAAACCAGTCAACAATATTTAAACCATTGAGATGATGCAACTGCTGGCTGCTCAAAAATATTTTCCAAACATCACGGGAAAACGAACATTGACACAAGGCATGTATAGAGGTTTCTTCATATATATTACAACGGGGACAAAGATTAGAATCAATTAAGCTCCTATTTTTTCTTAGGGAGTTGGTTAAAAGCCTATCATAAAGGACAAGCCAAAGGAAACCCTTTAACTTTTGGGGTATCAATAAATTCCAAAGCCTTTTCCAAATACAGGCGGGTAGGCTGGAATGAGGGAGGATGGATTTGTTCAGAAGATTGTAAAAGGCTTGGAGGAGAAGATTCCATTTTCCGAAAATCCCCAGGAGGGTGTATCCTCAAGACGGGTAAAAATAGGGATAGGGGTGGTGGTAATCTTTTGTTTCTCAGCAGAGGAAATGAGGTGATCAATGTTAGAAGTAGCCCACTCGCCATTAATAATAATACTCTCAACAGTAGTGTCTTTGGGGCCTCTAACATTCAGGCTATTAAGGGGACTTTCACCACACCACCAGTCATCCCAAAGGGAGATGAAATTACCATTACCAACCACCCATTTGGTACCCATCACCAGGGTGACTTTATATTTGAGGATACCACGCCAAATGTGAGAGTTTCTTTTTTTGGCGGTCCAATCTCTGGGGTTGTTGTTAATATTGTACTTGTTCTTCAAGACTTCAACCCACTTTATAGGGGCGTTAATAATGATGTTCCACCCCAGTTTTGCTAACAAGGCCCAATTGTTGTCCTGGTTTTTCCTAATTCCCAAACCCCCCATCCATTTCGGTTTGCAAACATTCTCCCAATTAATGAGATGAATCTTCTTGGTATTCTCACTATCTCCCCAAATGAAGTTACGGTTTAGTTTGCCCAGGGTTTTATAAGTGGAGGCAGTAAATTAGCCTTCCAACCAGCCAATTTACTTTGCATTCTATCAATAACATAAGATAAGTTATTTTTAGACAACTTGTCATGAATAATGGGCACCCCTAAGTACCTGCCAAGATTATTAGAGAGAGCAATGCCACTCAACAGGCTTATATCCTTAGCAACAAGCCTATGAGTGTTATTAGAAACAAAAATTTTGGATTTACCCAGGTTGATTTGCTGACCTGCCTCTTCACTGAAAGCATTCAACACTTCCATCATATGCTCACAAGTATTCCTATCGGCTTTGGCGAACAAATTCAGGTCATCCGCATAAAAGAGATGGGTAAAAACAGGGCCTTTGGCAGAAGCCCTTAGGCCAGACCACTTTTTCTCCCTAGCTTTAGCATTTATCAAGTTAGAAAGACGCTCCATACAAAGCACAAAGATGTAGGAGGGAAAGGGGGTCTCCTTGTCTGATCCCCCTTTCAGGATAGATTTTTTCAGAAATTTCCCCATTCCAGAGGAAAGTCATACCATTGCCAACAATACAATCCATAATGAGATCCACCATATTTTTAGGGAATCTAAATTCAGTGAGGGTGTGTCGAATAAAACTCCATTTAAGTTTATCGTAGGCCTTTTCGAGGTCAATTTTCCAAATCATACCACCATGTTTCCCTTTCTTAAATTTAAGAGAGTGCACTATTTCATGGGTAATGCAAATGTTGTCAGAGGTGAGTCTCCCAGGGATGAAGCTACTTTGAAAGGGACTAACAATATCACCAAGAAAGGGGCGTAACCTATTCACCATAATTTTGGTTATGATTTTGTGGTTGACATTAAACAGACTGATAGGTCTAAACTGGCTAATCTTTTCAGGATGAGCAATCTTGGGGATGAGAGTAACAAGCACTTCCTTGTCAGCATGAGGAATATGCTGACAATCATCTAAAGGTCTAGCAAGACTCTCCTGTTGGTCGTCAGAAAGAAAAGTGTGATTAGACCAACTACTCAGGATCGAAGGCAGGGATTAGAATTATTCGAAAAGATAAGCTTGAAATAGTTAGTGATGATAGATTTAATAGTCTCAGCGTTATCAATCCAGTTTCCAGAGTCATCTTTAATGCCTTCAATCTTGTCATTTTTCTCCTCTTAAGAGTGGCAACATGAAAAAAATTGATGTTTCTTTTTCCTAACTTAATGTTATCTATACGAGATTTCTGTTTCCAAAAAATCTCTTCCTGGTCAAGGATGAGGTTGTAATCTCTTCTAAGATCTCTATCGAGGTTGTCCAGATTAAAACTAAAGTGGTCAGAAAGCGTCGATTGGATTCCGTTAATACGAGCCAAAAATACGTCTTTTCTGCCTAAAAATGTTGCCGAAAACATATTTGTTCCAGTCCATCACAAGGGGGCTAAAATTATTTTTAGCCAAATTCAGGGAGACAGGGAGACGTCTCCAGACCAGGCCTTCGCAATAATGTTTCTAAAATCCGGATGATTAAGCCACATGACTTCTATCCAGAAAGGCTTATTAGCAATAGAGGAATTAGGGAGGCCAGATGTATTTAAAATCATAGGACAGTGATCAGAATACGTACGCGGGATGTTAGTGACGGTAGTTTCCAGGAATTGGAGACGCCAGTCGGTGTTCGCGAGAGCTCTGTCCAGACGTTCTTTGGTTTTAGCCAGCCCATGGCGGCTGTTATCCCACGTCAGTCTCGGTCCATGACAACCGAGGTCCATAAGGCCACAACTGTTGATATTATCGTTGAAGTGTTGGCACCGTAGGTGGTCATTGAAGCCTGTGAAACTCTGCCTTTCATGTGGCCCCGAATAATCGTTGAAGTCCCCGGCGAGCAACAAGGGACGGGAACAGCCTTTGCGAAGTCAGAAAGGTTATCCCATAGCTCCGATCAAGCGGCCTGGTGAGGGCTGGCATAGACGGCCGAGAAGATCCAGTTGTCAAAGTTGCGTTTTTTCACCTCCATATGAACAACTTGGTTATTAGTCTATATCGGGTTGACCATAACCTCAGTAGGATTCCAAAGAACCCATATCCCTCCAGCGCGATCGACAGGGTCAACAATGCAGGACATCGTGTATCCCAATTTTTCAAAGAAGTTTCCCATGGAATTAAAGCATACCTTAGTTTCCATTAAAGCCACAATATCAAGTTTGAATTACCGAAAAAGCAAGTTGAAATGATTCCTGAACTTGTTGTTGCCCGTCCCTTGACATTCCAGACAAGAATCCTCATCAAGTGGTTACGAAGGAAAATTTCAAACAGGAAAGAAACTTAACCCTTAAGAATCCTTTGGACTTTTTCCTTCCTGTAGGCAGGGTGAGTGATTGCTGAGATCATGGCCACGAAAAGGGCTTCGGCTTCGATCCACCGTTCTGGAGTTAGGATCATCTGAAGTCTTGCGATTAGAGTTGCCGTTTCCGTTTCCATGAAGAGAAGAAGATCTTCCCCTAATTGCTCCTTCATCTCCACTCCTAAGAAATTGAGCATCCTGACTTGCATAAGATTCATGATGCTTGGAAGGGGGGGTTGGGGATCGGGTGATTTTTCAGGATCTATGGAGATGACATGCAAAGGAATAGCAGAGTGACATTCGCTAGGACAAGGCGGTGATAAAACAGGGGAAAGAGCAGGGTGGGGTTCAGGGTTAGCCTCGCAGGGGAGATCAACGGTAGCAATCTTACCAGGTGAAAGGTTAGGAGGGTGTACATGAGTGATAGGACTGTGAGTGGGAACTATGATTGTTTCTGAAGGTTTCAAGTTATGTTCATCATTGGGCTTGGATGAAACAAACTGATGAACGGTTTGGGATGGAGATAGGGTGTTGGGTCTGATATAAACAGGCAACTGTGGAGCAACAGTTGGGATGGGCCTAGAGGAGGAAGGATCCGAAATGTTTAACGCTTCAAATCTGTTACTTTTCATGGGTCTGTGGCCCACTGCACTGGCCTCCAGAGATTTTCTCGGTCCAAACGTGTTCGGTTCCGTGTTTTTCCGTGGCCCATTAGTGGCTGGTTCCATGAATTTTCTTTGATTATTTCTTGAGGGCTTTCTTTTAACCATCATCCAATCACCATAGCTAGCCTTAGCCAGAGGGATAGCTGTCTTGTCCGTCGTATTCCTGTTGAAGTTGTTGCTGTTGCCATTACCATCCTGCAGCTTACCGTTGAGTATTGGCAGGGGGGTGGTTAACCGGCTTGTGGTGGCTGATATCGGAGATGATTCCAACCGGTGAAGGCAAGTATCTTTTCGGTGATCAACACTTCCGCATTCGAAGCATATCTGTGGCAAGAATTTATATTCCACCTTGTACTCCTTCCCAGAAAGTATATAGGCCGGTGTTAGGGGTTTTGATAGGTCAATTTCAATACAAATTCTTGCATATTTTCCACGCGTCGAGGTCGTGGTGTTGAAGTCCACTTTGATAGGTCTACCTAGTGTTATAAAAGGCGCGCCTAGGCGCAAGGCGCAGCTAGGCGCACAAAGCGCGCCTCGCCTAGGCCTAGGCGCAGCGCCTTCAATAAGGCGCGCGCCTTGTGCGCCCAGGCGCTCAGGCGCTAGGCGCATAGTGGGGCGGGAGGAGCAAAGCTAGGCACACAATGTGTAACCGTTCGATTTGGCTTCTTGTCTTCACGTGGACCGTTGATTTCTCTTTTAGTATTTTTACCCTTTTTGTCTTTACCAAGTCAAAACACTTTTTTTAAGACTAAAATATAAAACCTAACTAATTTGTTAGCGATAAAACACTTTTTATCGCTAATTGCTCACCAACTACGTTAACCTTTCTGTGAAAACTGTTGAAGACAGAGCACACATGGCCAAATTAGGAGACCTAACTGATTTGTTAGCTTCACTTTATATTGTTCATAAGGCCAAAGCTCAGTCTTGAGAAAAGATTTGAATTTTTAGTCCCTATATTATGCCAATTCCCATTGAGATCGATCTTATTTTTAAAAGCATAATTTATTTTTATTGTTGGAAGCTTGTTAAATTAGAATGTTGGTATTTGAAACTTTCTTTAATGTTTAGAAGTTTGTTAATTGTCATGTTCTAAATTTTTTTTACTTAAATTTTTTATTTAATGCACTTTTATTTTTTTATTTATATATATTTTAGTATTGCGCCTTGTGCCTAGGCTCCAAGGACCTTTTGTGCCTTAGGTGCGCCTGTGCCTTTAATAACACTGACTACCCAGTTTCGCGGCGATCCATCGGAGAACATTCTCGCTATAGTACTCAATTGGGAGTTCCGGTAATCTAACCCAAACACCCGTGGTAGTAGTGCTGGCTTCAGAAGGCTTGAAGTTAGGCTCCCATTTACAGACTGTGAGATAATGATTTAGAATGATCCACGGACCGCCGTTTAGGGCCTTGAGCTGGTCTTGGCTGAAATCAAACTTGATTAGGAAAAATCCGTCATCCAGATCAATCAGTTCAAAATCCCCTTGAAGATCCCAGGCAGATTTAATCCTCGTAGAGACGGCTCTGAATCCGATATTTTTACCCATAAGTTTAATAATGAGGAAGTCGTCCCATTGCGCTCTGATGGATTGTAGAAGGACTTCAGGGAGTTTTATCACAGGAAGCAACTGATTTATGTCTGTGGTAGCAAGTTCTGTGGCAGTTTCTTCCTCCTCCGGGATATCATATTCCATATTATCCATGAAATATATGGCTTTATCTGTTTGTGGTTTGAAGACTGCATCCCGATAGGATTTAGCGCTGGGGGAGGGCACATAGGGAGGTGGGTGAGAGGTATTATTACTGATGGGAAGGGGCGGGGTGGAAGCTCCTACCACTATATCCATGTCGCCTTCTGTCTGCTTCAGGCTAACCTTGTCGTTGAACTGACATAAATTTTGTTCCTCTGTCCTTTCTGTCATAACTTCATCTCTGGTGGGGTTATGAGGTTTTCCTAGAAAGCTGGATGCACCTTGGGTCAATTGACTTTTCTCAGATTTTTTGGGATTTCTCTCTCCTTGATAATTGCGGTGGGTGGGTTGGAGCAATTGAAGATCAGGCGTTGTATCCAAATACTTGGAGAAATAGGGGGTGGGTTGGTTTCCAGAATCAGGGGTGCGGCTAAGTATTTCTTCCTCTTCCATAGAGGCTTGGGCCCAGATTTTGCCTAAAAAATCAGGGGCGGGAGGTGGGTCAGGACGGGGAGGAGGGATCAGTGGAGAGAACACCGACGGGAAAGCCAAGGGAGATCCATCGCCGACCAGGTTAGGGGGTTGGGGGTTGAAGGAAGGGGGCTGGTCAGCAGTGTTTCTCCGGGCTAGGTTGGTGGTAATCTCACAGGCCACAGGATCGCCAGACATCTCAGGGTATCTAGAATCTCTGCTTTGTGTTTTGACAAACCATTGAGCAGCCATAACATAGGGGTTTTAATGACATGTTTCATGTCCACTTTCCCGTTGCTGCACACCACCGCTGTTGCCGCACGCCACCACTACTGTCGCACACCACAGCTGCTGCCGACCATCCTAGCGGGGCAACGAGACCACTCTTGAGCATTACTTCTGGGATTGTATAACATTGTAACTTTTGTCGCAAAGTTCTGAATTTGGTTGACCTTGTAATATTTGTGGTTATCTTGTGCTCATAATACTTTATGATGACGTTAGGGGTATGTAATTTATTTATTTTAAAGATACTTGAAACTGTGGTTAATAATATTTCACATTGATGGTTATGCTTTAAATGTTTAATTTTTTAAAAACAGGTTTCGATTTAAAAAATATAATGAAAGTAAAAAAAGGTTTTTTCCTACCTACAGAAATATACCTTTTGCGATGGAGTTCTGTCGCCAAAATTCATTTAAACAGATCTTGACAATTTTTTAGCGACGGATCATTTATCGCTAAAAGACCTTAATGGACTTTTAGTGACGAAAATTTTGTCGCTAATAGTTTTTTAAAATTTTGAATATCTTTAAAGCGACGGCATTTTCAACCACGGATTTTTACTGAAGGACAGTTTATCGCTAAAAGTATTTTTCGATGGAATATGGATTTTTAGCGATGGAACTGTTCGTCACTAAAAGTCTCTTTTCTTGTGGTGTAAGATTTTGTATTGTATAAATAATCATTACATAACATCATAACGCATCATCGTAAATGGTTAAGACCTCACTTAAAGGCGGTCGAGGCAACTTTTACGCCTCCTTCTCCTTCTTTTCTGTAAACCTCTCTCTCAAAATTACGTCTCCGTCACCATAGTCAGCTTTCCGCGTGGGCGGCGACGTGGTACCGTCGACTAGATATTTGTTTGTTAGTTTTCTTTTCATTTTGTTGGGGATTTTTGTTGCTTTGATGAGCTGGGCGGTCTTGTTATTGCATCGGTCCGTCGCCGGTCAGATGGGTTTTCCACGGATCCTAGCGCCGGTTAATTGGTTAGAGTTAGTTTGGGAGTTAAGCTGTCGGGGCCTTGGTGGGTTCATGTTTGAATTGTGGTGGTTGTCGGGTACGTGTATTTTGCAGGTGGGGTCGTAGGTGCGGAGCGAGCATGCGTACAAGAGGGTTGCTTAGTCTAGATCAAGGCTTTTTTCTCTTAGGGCTTATTTTCTCCTTTTCCCCCTAGTAGATCCCCATTCCTCCCTGATCTAGAAAGGTTGTGTGGTGTGCGATTGAAGTCAATTTTGTTAATACCCTTGTACGTTCATTTTATATAGGTAGGGTTGACAGCGATAGGGTTGACGTGGTTTCAATCGCTGGCTGACGATGGTCGTCTGAATTCTTGGGACTCTGTCCGGTAGTGTGATGGTTGTGCGGGGGTTCTAATGGGATTCTGGTTTGATGTTTTCGATGGGGATTCTGTTGGCGAGCTGCTGGGGGGTGTTTACTGGAGTTGGGCAACGGTCAGATGGTCAGAGAAGGTGGGATTTTCTGGCACCGACATGGATGCATGGGATCGTGACACGTGGCAGCGATGGGACAGGTGTCTAAACTTTGGATTGGTGGCAGACCCGGGTGTTGTCTTGTGGTTGGTTGTGCTTTTCAGCTTTATCTTGTTTTAGGTGGTTTTACTTTTGTTTTTAGCAGGTTTGAATTCATTTATATACATTAATAATAATAATAATAATATATAAATACTCTATCTCTCTACTTTTAGGGTTTCATAGCTTTTATAGTTTGGTTTATTAATTATTTTTGTTGTCGGCTTTTCTTTTATTGTTATTTCTATCAGATTAGGAATGTCATCAATAGCTCGTCGCTTGTCTTTCTAGGCATGTAACCCTTATATTAATGGTAGGGTTCTTAAACTCTTCACACAAACAAAAAAAAAAGACCTCATTTATCACTCATATCTTGAATGAGTTTCTTCTAAAATTGATATTTGATCTTGATTTGTTACATTAAACATGTGAACTCCTACCCTGAACCTCGGAAGAACTTAGATCCTACCAAATCTATATAATATATAAGAAGTGAAGCGAGAAAATAACTGATAATTTCTTTGCGCGACACATCATCGCTTCCTTATATGACACATCATCATATTATGTTTTCAATGTGAAATAGACTTATAAACATTATATACTAAATAAGATAGTGTTTTTAAAGGTCTCCAATATCATCTTGGGTAGGTTTTTTATTTTAAGATAAATTAATTTAATATTAATAACCTTATAGAATTTAAAGACTAATTCTAATCATTCTGAAACTCTACATAATCAATATACTAATCTATTAAGACTTCATTTTGACGATTATGTCCTCAAATAATGTTCTCTAATAATTATGATTAAAATTCTTAGACCTAAAAAAAATTAACTTATGAGATCTAGGAAAAAATTGTGATCTAATAACTCATTTAAATTATAATAGCATCCTTATTTTAAAATTTAATTAATTTAAAATTTGTAGTAATAAGGGTTTTATGTAAGCCCTATAATTTAGAAACTAATTCTAATCATTCTAAAATTCAATATAATATACTAACTTTCGACTATTGTATCTTTAAAATCACTCTCTAATATGAATATAAATCTCATATATGTAAGAAACGAAAATAATGTTTTAGATTTAGAAGAAAAAAATGACGTTATATATATATATATATATAGGGAGCCGATCCACACCCACCGGTGGAGAAATAACAATTTCTTCACCATAAATCTAGACATCCACGTGTAGTCGTGGATTTCCGAGGCATTTTTGTCAATTTTTGCAACCGCCACTCTTTCAAGCAGTTGTAACTTTTTCAAAAAAAAAAACACATCTGGGTCATCCACAAGTACACATGGACGGCTAGATTTATGGTGGAGAAATTGTTATTTCTCCACCGGTGGGTGTGGATCGGCTTTCATATATATATATATATATATATATATATATATATATATATATATATATATGGGAGCTGATCCGTTGCTAGCGCTAGCAGCGCTAGCACCGTCCGCTACATAATGTAGCGGACGGTAAATTATCGTCCGCTACATTATGTAGCGGACGGCAAAACAGCGCTAGCAACGTGCTAGCGCTAGCAATGGATCACGACCCTATATATATATATATATATATATATATATAAGAGACACACACACACGCGCGTAATATACATAACATAGTCAGCATAAAAAATGAATAATGTGACATGTGGATTTAATAAATGAATTATAAGTCAACTATTTAAATAAGATCTTAACCGACAAACTGGTTATATCTTATGTATAAGGATTTAGAAAACAGGTTTGACAAAAACAAAAAAAACAAGATACCATAAATGTAATCTTAGTATATTTAAGAAAATATATAACCTTTACGATGAGTTTGTTTTAAGTAACTTTACAAGGCTTATTGTAATCTAATATAAACTAAAATTTATTTTTAACAGGACCGTAATAACCAACAAAATATAATTACTTTTATAGTTAATTAAATTCACATGAACCACAAGACCAATTAGCAAATATTAGAATAATTGTAAGCTGTAGAACTTAAGTTTGACTGTAATAGAGTCCATTATAACTATGAGTGATGATTGCTGTGTGCATTGAATAACAATTATATTAATTAACTATCTCTACCATATAATTGTTAGCTTAACATAAGGATATTTGCTACATTTTACAAGCTCATTATAGTCAATAATAATCTGACAAAAGTCGGTATACAAAAGTTACATTATGTTCTGATACAAAAAGTATCGATAAAAAAGTACCACTAAAGGTATTTATTTTATGTAAGAACTATAATTTTGTAACAAATAATAGAACTATAAGATGTAGAAAGTAAAGTAAAACCTTTTAAACTTAAACCTCTCTTAAACTATACTTTATTAATACAATTACATACCAGGCATTATTTTTTACTATTAATACTTCAAAAACACTCCAAAACAAGGACATATTTTTGCCGATTGAACGTCCTCTACATGCATTTCACAAAAACAAGAAAAAGGCATATATATATAATTGTTCGATATTATTTTGTCATTTGTTCAAATTATTTCGGCAAAAGTGAATAACTTACTTGAAATTAATGAGATGTCTGTAAGTCCTTTAAATTTTTACTTAATCACTATTAACACCTATGAGGATATTTTCTATCATTAACACCTTAAAAACTCTCTAAACCTAAAGGATACGAGTTATATATAAGCATTTAGAATTAAAATGGATATGTGAAAAGTGCCACTCTTTTTTATCATAATCGTAATTATTTTTGCTAATTAGGGTTCATGTTACCTGCATGAGTATTCACTTATTCTAAACTCTAAACATATATCCATTTGAAATGGTGCTTGACGATGTACAACAAAAGCTTAAAGAAGGCAAACATTTAGCGACGACACTGTAACACAATTTACTCATTATTCTTTCAACTTAATTACAATTCAAAGAAACTAAAGCAAACATATACGTATGCAAATATTACGCAAGAATTGCTGGATATAATGTTTGTATCTTAATAAGTTAGTGATTGCTTAATTGAGACAATGGTTCATTAAGAAGATAAGAAGCGACTATGACATTTACAATTCCTACAATAAAGAACTCTTAATCTAGCTTTTCAAGTTAAGAGACTTGATTTTGAAAAGTTACAGGTTGAACCACTAAAAGAACTTAATAGTACTATAACCTTGAAAAGTTACTTAAATATGTTAATTAAGAATAAACTATTAAAAATTTCTTACCAATAATTATAGTTTTAGTAAAAGTAGATATTTTTTTTGATGTTAATCTCTTTTTGTTTCATAAAATGTGGTATGCATTGATATACTTTTTACAACTTTTCAAATATTTTATTAACTGACCTGACTTGACTCGGGATCCTGAACTATAATACTTGATACCAAGGCAAGAAACGTAATAATAGTTTCTTTTCATGACACATCATTGCATTGTGTTTCTTATGCAATAAGAATTGTAAAAGCTAATGCTAAACATATTAATATCGCTAAAGATCTCCAAACATTTGGTTGAATTGGTGGAGGTGCACTTTGATATATTTATAACGTGCAATCGGCTCTTGCAATTTGCATATTGGGTCCTCCATTAAGTTGGTACTTTTTTTTTTTTACTGTGCACTTGAATCGGGAGAAGTGCACCTTGATTTATTGCATGCAATCGGGTCGTCTTGCATGCTAGGGAGAGTATTAAACATAATATACATTCTAATAGCATAAGCTTTTAGACTACCGTTAATATTGTCATATGTCAAACTTAGGATACTTGACTTTCTTAGCAACAGTAGTATTGACATTCACTATTTAGCTCTATATGGCATCAGCATGACTATTCTATCACTCTAATGCTAATCAAATATTCATTTGCAATACTACTTGACAACTTAAAATAAAAGCTTAAAGAAGGCAAGTCTTATCTAGGGGCTCCACTGCGTCGCTATATGTTCTTTGTCTTTCAGCTAAAAATATAAAGAAATTATAGGTAAACACATGTATAAACAAATATCTCACAATAATTGCATGCAGCCTCATCAAAGAAACAGTGCTATTTAATTATTGAAAGAAAGCTAGGAGCAATGCAAGTGAATTTGTTTTTTGGATATTTTACTTAAGTTAGTGGTGATTAACTTAGGTATCAAGGTTGTTGTTTATAACCAAATAAGATATTTTTACAACGTTAATGTCTTATTTGTCACATGATATGTGGTACGCATCAATGCATTTTTTAAACTTTATTGTATACTGCATTTTATAAACCGATCCGAGCTTGGTTTGGGTTACTGGGTTGGTATATTTAAGGAATAATTACGTAAAATACCCATGTGGTTTGGGGTAGTTGCAAAAACACCCATATTATTCCAAAAAATGGAAAGACCTCTCTCTAGCGCTTACTTTGTTGCAACCGTTAGAAAAGTCATCTAAAATAACGGAGTGTGCTCTTCATGCTCTTGAACAATGCGTGTAGTAAAAAGTTTTTACATTAAAAAGACTAAAGTACCCTCATCTTTTTCTCTCTCAAACAAATCTCAATTCCACCAAAACCTAACCCTAGCCGCCACCCTCACCACCCCAGTCTGTCACCTGCGCCACCCACAATCGGTGCTGCCGCCGCCACCCCAATCTTGCGCCTAGCGGCCGCCAACCCTATCACCGTGCGCCGCTAGTGTAAACCCTTCACAGTCCCGCCTCCACCACCCCATTTGCAACTTGTGCCACCTTAACCGGCGCCACCATATGCCTCATTCAATCCATTCGCCGCCAATTGCTGCACATAATCCCATCACCACCAACAGTCCACCCAATCTCGCCGCCACCATCACTGCCGATCCCGCTACAACCATCAAACCCAAACCAATCGCACAACAATTTGAACCCTAATCGAACCCCCAACTTAAATCGAACCCTAATCCCGCTGCGGCCACCAACAATTCGAACCTTAATCGCACAATCTCAAATCTAAGGTTTCAAATCGCAATCTGCGATTGAAACCCTAGATTTGAGATTGTGCAATTCGGGTAAATAAGATACTCGTGACCCATCAATACTTGGTAGATTAACTAATGATGCGCCGCCAGTCCCACTTGCGCTGCCAGCCCCATCGATTCCCACTTGCGTCGCCGCGAGCCTGCCATCAATCCACCAAGGGATCGTGAAGAAGGAGGAAAATAAGATACTCGTGGCTATTCAGGAGAAGAAAGCATGCCATTTTTATTTATATAGAGGGGCAATTTAGACATTTTCACCATTATGTTACCAAAATTTTACGGTGCAATACATTTATAATTTCATGTGTCTTTATACAATTTTTGTAACAACATGGGTGTTTTTGCAACTACCCCAAACCACAGGGATATTTTACGCAATTATCCCTATATTTAATTGCTCCGACCGTTTAAAATCATAATAAATATAATAATACGCATGATCAGAAGGTTCAACATGCAGGTTCAACATGGTATCATAATAGTACACATGATCACGTAGATTATAGCAAGACCTTCCAAGAATGTAGGTATGTACGGAGACTCATTATAAGTTCATTAAGGGGCAGTGGCTGAGTACCTCAAGCAAGGAAACCTTGGCATATGCGTTGTGAAATTCTTTTGCTTTTGGATAATGTTTTGCTTTGAACTGGTGTGTTCCTCTTATGCCTTCTGATAATGCGTACTATTATAGTTATAAATATTACAATTTGTTAGCATATGTTGAACCTGATGTCCAACCCAGAAGCATGCTCAAGAGTAGGAGAAGCCCATCAGTATAAGAACCAATCCCAAATTTCATGTATTGTCGATGTGGGACTTGACACCCGCCCTCACGCGAAGCGTGGGAATAAGAGGTGCTCCTCTTGAATAAGAGGTGGTCCCGTTGGATCGAATGGGGCGGCAGGGAGCCTAGCTCTGATACCATGTTGAACTTGATGTCCAACCCAAAAGCATGCTCAAGAGTTGGGAAAGTCCACCAGGTATAAGAACGAATCCCAAACCCCATGTATTATCGATGTGAAACTTGACACCCGCCCTCACGCGAAGCGTGGGAATAAGAGGTGCTCCTCTTGAATAAGAAGTGGTCCCGTTGGATCGAATAGGGCGGCAGGGTCCTAGCTCTGATATCATGTTGAACCTTATGAAGGTTCAAACCCCATGTACTATAATAATACGGATGATCAGAAGGCATAGGAGGAACACACCAGTTCAAAGCAAAACATTATCCAAAAGCAAAAGAATTTCACAACGCATATGCCAAGGTTTCCTTGCTTGAGGTACTCAGCCACCACCCCTTAATGAACTTACAATGAGTCTTCGTACAAACCTACATTCTTGGAAGGTCTTGCTAATCAAAAGGCCCTTTTAAAGATATAAGTATCCACTATGAGGCAATTTCAAATGCTGAATAAGTCATGTCATCAACTTGGTATGTAGTACAGTTCCATAATACTTATCTAGATAAGTTAAGGCCTGGCAAAGATCAACAAAACAACGCCACTTATGCTTCTTTGAAAGATAAAGGTATCTTGTGCTTTAACTCTTGACTTAATAACATATTTGATTAGTGACATATCCCCGTATAAGATCTCATGAGGAATGTGGATCAACAAAAAGGACATAATCTAAGTGATATGCTCAGTCACAATATCTTATATTAAATTCAGTAATGTATTGGAGTAACAATTATCCTAAAAGAAGTGAGCGCATAACCAGCTTTCTATTTAGGAGATAAGATAAAAAGATATCTGGTTCATGTCATGTACAGCAGAAAGCTAAGCAACAATTGAACAAAAAGGAATGAGATTAACAAAAAACAAAAAAACCCATGTGTTTCAGTGTATGGTCAACAGTGTTGCAGACCGAAGTTGGATCGAGTCGAATCAATCGGAACGTCTAAAAAAATTCTCGCTACAAGAAAATATTTTATCGTCTCACACCATCACGTGACGAGGATCATAGTGTTTTTGTATCATCAAATAAGGAGAGCAAGGGGAGAGCATACTTATACTGTACTAGAGCGTTTACAACATGTAAGGCCTGTTTATTTACTATTTTTGTTTTGTGTTTTTGTTTCTTGTTATCATTTTCATGACTTTTTTCGGTATCCCATTTGGAAATGTTGTGTACTTTTAGTATTTTGGCCAGCTTTTTTCTAACTACTTTTTTGAGTGATTTATGTGCTTACACTATTTTCATTTTCAAATACTTTTTTTGGGTCAAATCGTGTATATTCACCATTTTCAGAAATATATTGATCCACTTTTTCCATCATGTCCTTATTATTCACCCTGGACATTTGTTATGCTACCTTCCTTTTTCTTTTAAAGTACCACAACAGGGTCACGTGTCATGATACTGTGTGAATGTATGTTTTGATGTGAGAAAGAAAAAGAGAAAGGATGGATGAGGATGTATTTTACTGATAATGTGACATTTAAGGAGAAAAAAATGTGAACGGTGGCTTAGTGAAGACCTTTTTCTGATTGGGTAGGAAATGATGTGAAAAATACATGTTTTTAATATTTTCTTACTGTTTGAGTGAGATTTTCCCAAAACAAAAACAGAGAAAGTACATAACAAGAGTAATCTTTATGGTCCTTGTCACAATAACGAAAATTAAAAAAAAGTAAACGAACGGCCTAAATTTTTTTTATTATAATTCAAAACTATTGAATATTTTCTTCTCCACTATCCTTTTTTTAATAGTAGTTCAAATTGAGTTTCTCACTGGGGGACTCGTCATTTAGTGCAGCAGCCACAAAAAACATAAAAAAATGTTCTGCTAGTGGGTTGAAATCTTTAAGCTGCCGTAGACCTCTTGACATCCACACCTTAATTTAATCTTTATGGTAGCATATGAATGACATAGGCTTCAAGTGAAAAGGCTTCAAGAAATTAGCAGAAAACAGAGAAGGGTGTAGAGGAGCTAAAGCAATCCTTCTTCCTGTGGAATTGATCAGCATAAAAGTCCTACCTACAATTTCACCAATAGGAAGCAGAAGTTGTGCAAGAAAAGGTAGCTGTTAGTTTCGTCCTTACTGCTTGCGCAATCTCGTGATAAAGAGGCAAGGAAGGCAAACAGTTAATAAATGGAGTAATGGGTTCTTAGTGGAAGAATGGAGTTACCTTTTCCTGATGCGAAAATGGGAATGCCAATGACTGTTTAGGGTGGTGCTCATCTAGGGATTAGTGAGGATCAACATGAAATTTTGATCACGTGCATGTCCTCATGATTCTCAATATCTTAAAGAAATTTTGATGAATTGGCAGATGGTTAAGAGACTAACCCCCTAGAGCCAACTATAAATATGAGATCATTTAGAACCTTTGTGCAGAATACAGTCTTTTTCTTTCGTTAATCATGGGTCTACTAGCCATGATTATAGTACTAAGCTTGTGCATATGCAGAGAAGTAAGCCTAGTTCTCGGGGACATAGGCACAGCAACGTCTTATGGTCCTCCTTATACACGTGAGTACTCATTATCTTGCTCAGCTATGTATGCTTAAGTAGGAGAGAAGTATATAACGGAGTGCTCACAGTTATAGCATGGTAATAGATACAAACGTTGCATTCCATATGTTTTGTGCATAAGAAAATGAGTCCTGGCCATCTTGTAGTCAAGTCTACGCTGATGCCAATCAGAAGAGTTACCCTCTAAGTGACTAGTACCTACAAGGAGACTACTGATAAATGGTTAACCAAGATTCAAAATAGAGCATATGCTCCTCGATCAGTATCGATCTTTTCTTGAACTTTTTGCTTTCTAGGTTGTCTGATGCTTTACAATGGCGCGCATATATGGAACTAACTTTATATTACTGCAGTTCTCTGTTAAAAATTGAGTCTGTCAGAAAAGGAGCCCCTTTGAAAGGTACAAAGGGAACATTTTGAAGGAATAGTTAAAAGATCATGTATATTCTGAGAACAAAAAAGCAAGTTGGAGTCCAAGGGTGTTCTAAAGCGATGGTTAATTTAATTTGAATGCAGCTACCAAGTGCAACGGCAACAGGCAAGATCAATTCCCACCAGGAAATCTGTTCGTTTCGGTGAGTGAAGGGCTATGGGACAATGGGGCGGCATGTGGGAGGCGTTACAGATTGAAGTGTCTGAGTGGAACTAAAAGGCCATGCAAGGGTGGTACCGTCGACGTTAAGGTAGTGGATTTCTGCTCGAAGAGGCCGTGCCCTTCTACCATTGTCATGTCAAAGAGTGCCTTTTCAGCCATCTCGCATTCTCCTAAAGCGAAAATTAACGTTGAATACATCCAGTACGACCACATCATCCTTCTGTGTCTTCCTTTTTTTCTCTAACTTCTCTTCCTGATGATATATGAACTCTATTCTGAATTTTGCAGGATTTGATACGAAGCACCCAATGATCATGCTCACCCTACCATGGTGGTCTTGCGGTCACCCTATCCTGGTTTAGAGAAACGCGAAGCTTGTGGATGAAATTTAGGAACCATTTGATGCATCCAGTCAAATCATACTAATTACCTGATGAGTTGTACGTATTCTGAACTTTAATTAGACAAACAGAAAGAATGTGTGACAGCCACACCTATGGTTATGATTTATGATATTGTACAGTATAATATGTACTAAAAAATTTCATAATCGGACCCTACCTCATTGAACCTTAGACTACAAGATTTAGTCTGCAAATAGATTTAATTAATTTCATTGATTGGTTAGAGAGATATGAAGTCTCAAAGTTGGGTATTTAATAAGGTTAAAAGGGTCATAACGTAGGTTCTCACATTACTTGGGAAATGGTTAAGGTTATTTAACATATTTTATTATTCTAGAAACATATAGCCTGCATAGCCATGCATTCGCACATGTGCGGTGCACCGTGGGCGACAGCGTAAAGGCGCTATATATTGGCGCTTTAGGCGCACTTTGCACTTTGATCGTCGCTAGGAGTCCAGAGCTCTCGCCCCGAGCCTAATCTTAACTTTCTGCGAGAAATTCAGCCTATGAACCAGAATGGGTGTGACTTTTGGATTGAAACAGTGTGATTGTTGTTGAATTAAACACATATTCATGGTGTCTTTTAGTTTAAAGTTACACATATTCATTGTGTCTGTCAGATTGTGATTGTTAAATGACACCAACAATCATTTAATTGTCACAACTTATTGCACTTGTTCAAGACACATGTTGGTGCTCTATAAACAGGGCTGATGTCAAAGTCATTTCTCACTTCATTTTTCACTTTTGTTCCTTCTCTCAAATTTTATCTATTGATTGCAATCTGCTGTAATCAATAGTGTTTCGCATGTTTTATCTTGAGAGACCGATTTGCTGCTACCCTCAGTAGATTATATGGGAACAAATACTGTCTTAAGTAAAGAGTGCATAACATTCGACTCGTGTAACCTTTCTGCTTCTCCATTACTGCCTTATTTTTCTAACAATATGTTATGCTCAAGTTTGCTTAAGGTCTCATGACATAAAACATACTAATATTCACAATGGGTTTATTCCACTTTCTCTCTCATACTTTCTTCATTTTTTTTAAATCAACCCCTGAACCCCTATTTTCTTGAAAATAGTCTTTGTAATATCACATTTTAGTCCCTGTTAGCATTTCGATTGAAAACTTCTTGGGAATTTTTTTTTTTTTTGGTACAAACTTCTTGGGATTATTGTCAATTAAAAATTGTGCCCTTCTTCCTCCTCTGTCTTCTTCATCTCCTATCAACGCACCAACACTCACAACCGTACACACTCACAGCCACGACGATGGATGTGTTAGCGTTGGATGGTGGCGACAAAGGGTGGCTGCTGTGACGAGATTGATCGGTGGAGATTGGCGGTCGGTGGTGATATTTTGTAACTAATTAAAATAGGTGAAAAACCGAGGGTTTTGGAAGAGATCAGCAAGTTTGGCTTTGACAGTGGTGGCGATGGGTGGTTGCAGGGCGGTGGAGATTGGTGACCACCCGTAGTAATTACAAGAAGCTTCTAAATCAAAATAGACTTACATTTATACGTGGGGAACAAAAATAGAATCTAAGAAGTGATGGAATCCGGAGAGAACAACGACGAAAAACGGTGAAAATTCCATCAAAAACTTGATATTTGATCCTGAATCATTACACCATTAAACATGTGAAACCCTACCATGAATCTCGGAAGAACTCAGATCCTACCAAATGTATATGCTAGTAGAGATGAGTAAAATCCTTTTTTAAGAATTTATCTCAATCAAGCCACAATTTCCACAGCGCTAACATTTAGGAATAGCTCTTAGGTAGCTTTTCCACTTATTTGATTTGACTGATGCTACATGTCACCAACTTTTATCGAATTGGAAATTAATTTTACATTACACTCTATACTTAGAGGTCAATTGCACCCAGCACTCAAGTGTTTTAAAGTTGGTACCCAACACCAAATATTTAAAAAAATTGACTTCCATCACCAAATGACAGTCAAAATGACATTTGACCAGATGTCCGTTAAATTTTGAAGGACAAAATTGTCTGATTGCCACTTAAAGCATACATGTCATTGGTCTTTCCACTTCATTTCTCTCTAACAGCAAAAGAAGAAATGAAGCAGAAGAGAAAAGCATAGTTATGAATATCGTACCGGAGTGTGTACCGTTTTTTTTCATAAAATGGTACGTACCGGTATCGGTACCGTCTCCGTACAGTTTCAAAATTTTCATCAATAATATACATTTGTAATGTTCATTCATTGGCTAACTAACAAAATATACATTTTTTTTAACAGCTCCTCTAGAATAAATTGTTTGTCCTATAGAACTTGAAGTACATTAATTTTCAAATAAACTAAATAGCATATTCAATTGAATTACCTCCTCTATGATTATCCCCATTTTCAAGGATCTCATTCGCAAATTCTTGTGCAATAATAGATTGTTTGTTCAATAATAACTTCTTCAGTTTAAAAAATAAGCTATTTTTGTGTATGCATGCTTGTGTGTGCCTGAGTATACATGTGTAAAGCAATATATCATATAGATGAAAGAATGTGATCAAAGCTTTCATGTATAAAGTAAATCAAAGTTAAGTGAATATTATGAGCAAGAAGTTACAGAGGCTTTGATTGATATAAAAGAACTTATAGTCTTTTCCTATTTAGGCTCTATATAGTCAATTAACAAAATTTGTTACTTTTACAATTTTTTTGAGGAACCAGTACGAAACATAATATCTCGGCCGGTATCACCTGTACCGGTCGGTACAACTGGTACAGAGCGGTATTTTGACCGGTACAAAATGTAAGGAGTACCGTGCCAGTAGAAGGCAAAAACGGTACATACCGACCGGTACAGGTAAGGTATTGATAACTATGGAGAAAGGAAAGGGGGCAACGACACCAACAAACAGCAGCCAGCAGTAAAGTCAATGCATCGTTGTCTACGCGTGTTTAAGTGTGTTTGGCGAGGATAGAATCAGCCACTGGCGATGAGGGCACCAACAGCCAATCGACCTCCAAGGACGGTTTCGTGCTGCCGTGCCACTGTGTTGTTGATACCGCCGCCAAATTTTGCAACCACCAAATCTACCGCTGTGCTGCCGGAGCAGCCAAAATCTGTTAACGGTATGGTACTGATGGTGATGAAGATCAAGGTGTATTGAAATTTTTTGATATATTTGATGGTGTTGGTAGTGACATTGGTTACAGTTAGTTGACATGGCGGAAGGATTGTAAAAATTACGGCCATTTTTCACGATCATGGTGCCAAAGATGTTGTCTTCGTTATCGTGGATTCGATGGAGATGCCGGAGTCTTTTGAAGGCTGACTTGGCTATACGAGTGAGGTACATCTTGTCCATGACTTTGGATGGAGACCCATAATTCATTTGTGGCTTAATTGGAATCAAAATCCAAGTGATCCTTTTACCTTTCCTCTTTTGTTTGATTGTGTTTTCCCACTTCATGGGTTGATAATGATTTAGAGATTACGGTTGATTCAAAGCTTCACTTTTAAAATCCTTGCCCCCAATTTCTTTCACAAACAACTTGCTTGGAAGATCAGATGACATTATTGTGGTGATGATTGTGATGACAGGAGATGAACTTTTTGGGGTTGAAGTTTCTTACAATCCAACCACCAACCCTTTACTTCCTCCGTCGCCAAATCTGTGGACCACCGGCCATCCGCCGATCAACCAGCCGCTGGATCTCTCTTCTTCTCTTCACCGGTCAACCACCTCGACACTGCCTTGCCGCTACCAGATCGACGATATAAGATCTGTCGCCACTCAACTGTCGGGTCTCTCTGTCGGTGCCGAAAGTCCACGCCTGTATATAAAAAAAATTCTTCGGTGGGCCGATTTGTAGTGGGTGGCAGCAGGGACGGAACCAGGATTTTTTTTCAGGGGGTACAAAAATTATATCGAATTCATCAAAAAAATTTATTAGTAAAATAGAATGTGATTACCAGTGCATGCAAGTGTTTCAATTGACCCTCTTCCTTTCCAAAAAAATGTGCAACAATAATGGAAAGAAGAACAAGTTTATGAATGAACGTAGTTCTCTAGAATTGTTTGTGCTTGGGAGGACATGCCCCGACGAGAGAACCAATAATCATCCCAAAAGAGAAGTACGTACAGAGAGAAGTGATTAGTGTGGAACTCACACCAAAGCTAAACAACGCAAAAGAAAGAAACAAATTAAAGACACTACCCAGAGAACTTAAATGGTGCAAAACATTTGGCAGGTGAAAGACAATTTGGTTGTTTCCTTTTTCCTTTGATTTGGCTCCAAAACTTTTGCTTTGCCTCCAAGCAAATCCACTTCACCTCTTATACATGTATATATGCCTCTCGGATGACACCCTAGAACACACGCCAACACAGTTCTTCACATCCAAAGCTCTCTCTCTCTTTAGTATTATATCAAACTTTTTTGATACACTGTGATGTTTTAGTCCACATATTATGTTATTATGTGAGCAGAGGAAATCAATAAGAAATTCAAAGAGGTCTTAGATAGGCCAGATGTTAAGCAGAAAATTGATGCTTTGGATGCTGAAATAGAGAAGTCTGGAGGGGAGTTAAACCAGGGGCTAAAGGAAAAAATCGTGCAGGTTAAGGAATATCTTTCATACACTGTGCGGGTCCACCACATATTTTAGCTATCAAATTTTAAAAGTCAGGGGGTGCACTAGCCCCCCTAGTCCTAATGTAATTCCGCCTATGGGTGGCAGTGGTGGGAAGAGGGGAGATGGTGGTTGGTTATGGTAGGGGGTGAGGGGGGAGGGGGGGCATAGATTGGTGGTGATTTGCGGTGGTAGGTGGTGATGGGATGCAGTGGCTAGCTGTGGTGATAAACTGGGAAAATGAGTTAATCGGTGACCGCAGAGGGAGGGAAGGAGAAGGGGGGAGCGAGCGAGCGAGCGAGCAAGCAAGAGAGAGAGAGAGAGAGAGAGAAGAGCATGTACTAATCAATAATATTGGGGATCAGTTCTGGGTGTAACTGATCCCTAAGTATGGGGTGTAGCGTAAAATTAATCCTCAAACTGGTATGTACTAATCAATAATATTGCAAAGAAATGTCGCCTCTGATTTACTCAAGAGTGCTTTTGAGTTAGAAAGAAATCACACGTATATATTAACCCCTTAGTGAAGACTAGGAACTAATGACTACGGAGTATCATACAACATTGCCTTCCTTATTTTCAGATTTTGTGCTATCGAGCCCCTTATCCAACAGGCTTAAATAGACCGATGGAGTATCCACTATGAGCCAATTCCAAATACTGACTAAATAAGTCATGTCAATCATTTGGTACGTAGTACAGTTCCATAAAACTTATCTAGATAAGTGAAGGCCAGCCAATGATCAATTTAGCAAGGCCACCTATGCTTCTTTGAAGGATAATATTTTCTAGAGCTTTAACTCTTGACGCAATAACACATTAATTAGTGACATATCCTTCTATAAGGTCTTATGAGGAACGTGGATCAACAAAAAGTTCATAGTCTAAATGATATGCTCTGCCACAATCTCTAACACTTAAATTCCATAATGTATTGGAGTTGCAATTATCCTAAAAGAAGTGAGCGCATCACCAGCTTTCTAGGGAGGAGATAACATAAAAAGATCTTGTCATGTTACTAGCAGAAAGCTAAGCAACAACTGAACATAAAGGAATGAGCTCATGACAAGAAAAACACCATGTGTTTCCCTCTATGATCAATACTGCTTTAGACCAAAGTTGAATCGAGTCGTATCAATTGGAACATCTAGAAGAAAGTCTCGGTACGAGAAAATATTTTACGGTCTCCCACCATCAAGTGATGAGGATCCTAGTGTTTTTGGATCATTAAATTGGGAGAGCAAATGGCAGAGTATATATGCTTAATACTGTACTCGAGCGTTTATAACATGAAGAATTTTACGTGACCATGATTTGAGACTATTGCATATTTGTTTTCCTCCACTATCGTTTCTGAACAGATTAATTTTACGCTACACCTCATACTTATGGATCAATTACACCCAGCAACTCATGGTTCTAAAATTGACACGCGGCACAAAAATTTAAAAATTTTGGTACCAAGCACTAATTAACAGTCAAAATGGCCTTTCATTAGATGTCTGTAAAATTTTTAAGGACAAATCAGTCTTTTCACACATGACCTATTGACAAATCAGTTCAAATTGAGTTCTATCTCGGGGAATTGTCATTTAGTGCAGCAACTACAAAATACATAGAAAGTGCTCTGTTAGTGGGTTGACATCTCTAAGCTGCCGTAGACCTCTTGACATCCACACGTCTAATCTTTTTGGCAGGATATTATTGACATACATAGGCTTCAAGTGAAAAGGCTTAAGCAACTAATAGAAAACAAACAAAGAAGTGTACAGAAGCTAAAACAATCCTTTAATTCCTATTTTAACTGATCTGCATAAAGTCCTACCTTGACATTCACCAATAGGAAACAGAAGTTGTGCAAGAAAAGGCAGCTGTTCGTTTCGTCCTTACTGCTTGCACAATCTCTTGATAAAGAGGCAGGAAGGGCCGGTAGTATAGTTTCAAGCAGCCGCAGGTGTAGTGGGATGAACAGTTAAATAAATGGAGTAATGGGTTCTCAGTGGAAAGAATGGGGTTACCTTTTTCGGATACGTAGATGAGAATGCCAATGACTGTTTAGGGTGGTGCTCATCTAGGAATAGAGAGGATCAACATGAAACATTTAACACGTGCATGTTCTCATGGTTCTCAATCTCCGAAACTTTGATGAATTGGCAGACGGATGAGAGAACTAACCCCCTAGCGCCAAGTATAAATATGAGATCATTTCGCACCATTGTGCAGAATTCGCAGTCCTTTTCTTTCGCTAATCATGGGTCTACTAGCCATGACAATAGTACTAAGCTTGTGTATATGCAGAGAAGTAAGCCTAGTTCTCGGGGACATAGGCACAGCAACGTCTTACGATCCTCCTTATATACGTGAGTACTCATATCTTGCTTCAGCTATATAGCCTCGGGTAAGACATAGGAGAAAAGTTTAGATCGGAAGTGCTCACAGTTGTAGCGTGATAATAGACAAAAACGACGCATTCCATATGTTTCGCATAAGAAATTGAGTTCTGGCCATGCTGCAGTCACCATCTATACTGATGTCAATCATAAGTGTCAAAGCATGATATGTATTGTTGGGCCCATTCTCTAGCCACTTAAACTTTTAGGGCAGATTGTAATTTATCATTGTATCAAAGTTCTTGTTAGATAAGGTCATGAGTTCAATTTTTTTCGCTTGCATATTTTATACGTTTGAGCTTTTTAGGTTGTCTGATTTTTTACAATGGTGCGCATATATAGAAGTGACTGTATACTACTGTAGTTCTATATTATACTGTTAAAAATTGAGTCTCTCTAAGAAAGGGAGCCACTTTCAAAGATACAAAGGGAATATAAACATACTTAGTTCGAAGGAGTAGTTAAACATCATGTATATTTTGAGGGGAAAAAACCTAGTCCAAGGGTGTTCTAAAGCGAAGGTTAATTTAATCTGAATGCAGCTACCAAGTGCAACGGCAACAGGCAAGATCAATTCCCACCAGGAAATCTGTTTGTTTCGGTGAGTGAAGGGCTATGGGACAATGGGGCGGCATGTGGGAGGCGCTACAGATTGAAGTGTCTGAGTGGAACAAATAGGCCATGCAAGGGCGGTACCGTCGACGTTAGGGTGGTGGATTTCTGCTCGGAAAGGCCGTGCCCTTCGACCATTGTCATGTCAAATAGTGCCTTTTCAGCCATCTCGCATTCTCCTAACGCAAAAATTAACGTTGAATACATCCAGTACGACCACATCATCCTTCTGTGTCTTCCTATTTTTCTGTAACTTCTCTTCCTGATGATCTATGAACATTATTCTAAATTTTGCAGGATTTGATACGAAGCACCAAAAGATCGTGTTCACCCTACCACGGTGGACTTGCAGTCACCCTGTCCTGGTTTATAGAGAAGTGAAGCCTGAGGATGAAATTTAGGAATGATTTGATTTGATGTATCCAGTCAACCTGTACTGAGTTGTATTCTGAACTTTACTAGCACAACAGAAAGAATATATGACAGCCACTTATTTACCTGTGGTTATTATTTGCCGTATTGTACAGTATAATATGTTTTGTTCGCGTTTGCTTAACGTAAAACGAGTTATCGTGGCACAATACATCATGCAAAAATAAAGCTTGTAATATAATATTTTTATAATATCAAAATTAGCCTTTGAAATATATTTTGACTATATTCTTTAATGAATTTTAAATGATCCTATGTGCAAAATGAATTTGTTTTATAATCAAGCATTATGTATAAGTATTTTAAAATATCAAAAGCAAACATGTCCTTAAAGTAGTTATCTAATGTTTAGTGTTTTCGTTTCGTGTCATTTTTAAGAATTTTCTTATGGTGTCACTTGTCACTATTCTAAGTAGGTAATTTGTAATACTAAGGGATGTGTTACACCAAAACCGATGTTTTCATCACTTGTAGTATAGACAAACTAATATTCACGATAGTTTTATTTGACTTTTCTTCCTCCCACCTTTTTTAATGACACCCTGGGCTCCTAATTTCTTAAAAATGATCATAATGTCCTGGCATGATTTTAATTAGTCCCTCTGTTGCATTTTTTCAATTAAAAGATGTACCCTTCTTCCTATGCTTTCTTCTTCATATCTCCGGTCAATACACCACCATTCACAATCGCACCCACTCACAGCCGCGATGATGGATGGGAGTTAGGGTTGGACGGTGGCTACAAGGGTTGCGGCTATGAGGAGATAGGTGGAGATTGGCAGTCGGTGGTGATATTTTAACTAACTAAAAGAGTTACAAATCAGTGATTTTGGAGATCAGCAGTTTTGCAGGTTTGACGGTGGTGAAGATGGGTGACTGCAGTGGTAGTGCCCTCTCGTAATAATTACAAGAACCTTTTGTCACGCCCTCTATTTGGAGCAGACCTTTGCATAATAATTTCGAAATATTTCATGCTTAGGAGAAATATAATACCAAACCATTTACAAAAAATAAAAAACAAAAACAAAACCTCAAAAAGGTATTCAAAGCTCTAAAACAAAAATCAAATCCAAACTAAAAGTTATAAATTATTACAAATATTCTTATTCTCCAAAGCCAAAATAAAAGCCTAAAAGTGAGATAAAAACTCAAAACTCTTCCATAGCTATTAACTTATTTCTAACCCATATCAGCTTAATCACCTCAAATGGGAGAAGAAGAGGCGAATGAGCACAAAGCTCAGCAAAGATAGCACATACATACCCATGGAGTATAATGTTGGTATTCAAGGACATATAATTGAGTCAAGAAACAGAACATATAGAATTGGAATTAAAGGTGCAAACATATAATCTTAACACAGTAAATATTCTCATTTTGAGATATTGACCCAACAAAGATCAAATCAAAGTCAAAAGGACATATTCAAATAATTGAACTACTAATCAAATGCAATACAACCATGTAATACATGAGTGTAAATCACAATAATCTAAGCACGCGAAGGTTCTAAGTTCAAAGTTTGCATATCGATAGAAATTGTTATATCGTATCATGGCATCACGTTAACCCAAGCACGTGAAGATTCTAAATATTAATTCAATTCAATGGGGTTCAATGGACATAAAAATATATCAAAGGCATAAGAGACATCAAGAAAAAAGTATCAAATTTTTACAAGCAATTCATATGAAAGAAGATGAATATTTCAAGTGACTTCAAATTATATTGGATATTGGACTAAAAATAAAGAGGAGAAAAATACAAGTCCAGTGCAAGTTGAATCATCAAAAATAGAATTTTAAGTTGTTGTGTTTGAAAGAAGTTGCAAGGATACCAAATGAAAGACAAATTTTATCATTGATCCAAAATCGAAAAAACGAGATTAATCAAAGGAATAATGCTAATGAGGTGGTTATGTGTTCATGAAACTCTTAGCTCAAACTACAAAACAATCTTCACAAAGTTGTGCAAGTCTCCGATAAATTCAAAAGCTAAACAATCAAAATAACCTACCTATATATAAGCTATATAAACAGAGTTTCAAATTGATTCAAATTCTCCTCATAATCAAGTTGAGTTTAGGATTACTTAGCATTGATGGATAAGATGTTAAAATCCTCAAAGTCTTAGGTTTCTCTTTCTTCTCTCTTTAGGAGCAAAATTATTTTACCTGCAAAAAACAAACTGACTAATCTTTATTTCTCTAAACTTGATAGATAACCCAAAAGATCCCTAAGGATATATCACTTATTCAAAAGTACCCCAAAGGTTACTGAAATTACAAAAATGACCTAAAATATAATATAATTAATGACATATTAGGGGTCTTAAACCTTCTAAAACCTCAATTAGGTTTAAACTCATACGTAGGGAACAAATCAATAAGCGAATCAAATCAGAAAGTGATGGAATTTGGCGAGAATGACGACTACAAATAGGGAAACTTTGGCAAAAATGTTGCTACGGCAATTCGGGAAGAAGTTCGGGAATTAAGCATTCGATGTTGTTGGAATTTAGAGGCGAAGTAGTCACTCCTAGAAACAGGAAGGGGCACGAACCATGCGACCTAATAAAGATCCGAGCAAAAATGGCACACAGGCGGTCGAAAGATATTCGGTTAAAATGGTTGTATTATTGTAAATGGTGGAGATTGTGGCGCTCAAAGGCAATTTGGTATGGGGGCAATATCGGGTTTTTGATGGGTGGTGGTGTTGATGATGATCGTGGTAAGGGGGAGGGAGTGTTAGGTTTGCTATGGGTTGTGGCGTTGATGGTGATGGTTGGGAGATTGAGGGAGGTGATGGGTGTGGAGGCAGTGATGGCCTGGTGGTTTTTTTAGGGAGAAGGGCATGAGGCATTGTTGGTGGCATCGTCAGAAACGGTGGGAGGGTTGAACCATAAACTAATTTGGAAAGTTTCACGTACTTGGGATGTGATATTTTTTCCTAAAAGTACAAAATGACGAATCTAGGCCTCAATTTAACAAGAAAAACAAACTCGAGGACTAAAATAATGACAAAGTGTTGATCGCCGATGTGCAGATGCCCCACGCGTCGGCCATATCTTCCTTGCTGGATTTGGAATTCCTTGGGCTAGATCCTCAATCATACCCACAAGAGCCACTTGCCTCCACCCACTTACATGACACGTCAACCCACCTTCCACAACTTAGCCTGCACACCTATGGATTCAATATTCTCTAACTGATTCTCACAATCAACCCTTTCTGATCAATTATTCACTTTCAATGGGCCTCCACCCACTCAACTAACCCTTGAACCTCAGCCTCCCTATCCATGGGCTCGCCCACTAACTCATATAGTTGGATCACCGCCTGCGGGCCTGGCCTAAATTCCCCTTTACTTTTTTTTAACATTAACAAACTCTTTGGGGGCTTTCCGAATATGGACTCCAGCTTCTTTTAGGCCCTAATCAACCCAATTTACCCTCTCTAACTCATACATTGGCTTTGTCTTCTCCAGCTACTGCTTCACAGCTCCCTGAGCTTGCATTGGAATCTCTCGAAGGTACTGAAATTGGAGATCAGCCGCATCTGACTTCAATTGAACATGATCAAGAATCATAAAATTCTAGGAAAATTGATGTAATATCCCAATCTTATGTTCCTATACAAGTCAAGGTTGGAATGGTCATCACTGAGCTCTACATCATGACAGGAATATGGATCATACTATCTAGGAGGACTTGGAAACGCTTCGCAATGATCTTACTCTCCACATTCATGCCCTGCCACCCTCTTATGCATCATCTATGAATTCTAACCTTTTGCAAGTCATTTCACTCAATAATAAAATCAAGGCTATTATGACTGAAACGCCAATTTCTTCTCAAAACGAAACTCGTTCGTTGCCTCAGATTATGAATCGGATGCTAATATATCAACTATGGAAATTTCTATGTTGATTATGCCTTTAGACGCATCGCCAGGTCCTCACTCTCCATCTGGATCTGGCAAGCGCACTTTGATGACTGATGACCATTCGGACGAGGACAACCCGAGGAAAAACTGCGACCATCATCTCCTCTTCTGGCTGACCCACCCATAGGTCACCCTTCTTCATCTCTTACGCCACTTATTGATTTAAGTTTGCCTATATATGCATGCTCGTGGGGTTTAGACGATGACCCCAAAGGAAAGAGAAGGAAACTGAACTGGTTGTTGAAGACGAGGCCTTCAACTCACCCCAAATCTCCAATTCTGAGACAAGGGAACCTTGGGATTGGGTTTTTATCCAGGGGTCTATCTCCGTGGACCAAGTGGCACCGTAATAATCTAGGCAGTAAAATCTATTAGGACTTTGACGAGGATATTAATCATGAATGGATAGTTTGCCTTTCTCTTCTTTCAGATAGACCATTGCTAGTCTATTCTGGAAAAAGATCTAGACTTTCTCGGGATAATCCCTTTTGGCAAAGAAATAGGTTGAACAAATACTGGGTTTTGGGTGTTGTACCTCAACAACCCCTTCACCTTAAATGATACAATTGTGTTGGAACTGCCGATGGGTGGGTCATACCCTCTCAATTCGTGCATTATTGAAGATGGCCAGGATGTACAAAGCTACATATATTTTTTTACAAGAAACAAAAACAAATGTTAATGTTGTCTCTCGAAAATTCTTTAAAGCGGGTTATACGGCTTTTTACTGGGGTGGAACCGAGTGGCATCTATGGGACGAAAGGCGGGCTGTGGGTTGGCTGGATATATGACTTAAGAGGAACGGTTTTGCACTGTGACAAAAACTGTATTTTAATCAACTTTTCACTGAGTAGTGGTGAAGAATGGGTTGGGGGATTTATTTATGGTCACCCGTCACCCGAATCTGGCAAAAAGGCGTGAGACATTAGACCGTATCTCGGATTCTTTATCTTCCATCAGATCCCCTATCCTTCTGATGGGAGATTTCAATCAAGTCTTGGTGCTCTTCGATAAGGCTGGACCTCATAATACTTTCACACCCGGACATGAGATCCTTGCTGATTTTCTTCAGTTGCATAATCTTGTGGACATTAAATGGGTGGGACCGTCCTTCAGATGGACCAACAATCGGCAGAATGAGGCATGTACCTATGAGTGCCTTGATAAAGTTTTTTCCACTACTGTTGACTGCTATCTTCTCTAAGGCTACGATCACTAACCTTGGTATACAATCATCATATCATGCCCCACTTCTTCTTGATATGAATCCAGCTATTTTTTCTGGATACCGACTCTAACACTTTAAAGCAATGTGGCTCAAGCATCCATCGGGGAAGTCGGTAAGTTTTCATGCATGGCAAAAGCAAATCATCGGCTCCCCCCTATTTCAAATAGCATCATGGGGCTCTATTATGATGAACGACTTAGACATCTAGAATAAAGAAGGTTTTGGCAATCTAAATACAATGATTAAAAACACTCTAGACCAAATTTCTCACTTTCAAAATTTCATGCCGGATATGATGGCCCGGTCTCTGGAGCAAAATGCAAGAAAAAACTTGGAATGGCTTCTAGATTGTGAAGAGATTTTATGGGCTCAAAAAGCAAAAACTCATTGGCTTCAGCTGGGATATCATAACAACAAATTTTTCCATACTTCAACTCTTATCTGACGAAATAAAAACCGTATTTTGACTTTATCAGACGAACAAAATGTTACTTATTCCTCCCATCATGATATTGGCCATTGCCTTGTTAGACACTTTAAACACATTTATAGTCCCACCTCCCCAAAGTCTCCCTCTTCACTTCAGAGATTAGTTGTTAAGAATATTTCTCGTTGTTTGTCGGATTCACAAATTAACTATTTAAGTAGACCTTTTTCGGCCAAAGAAGTTCAGTTAGCTTTGTTCCAAATAAAACAACTTAAAGTGCCTGGACCGGATGGAATCCCGGCTTTGGTTTACCAACAGTGCTAGGACTTTATGGCAAGACCTATTACAGTGGTCGTCCTTTACTTTTTAAGATCAGGTCACATGCTCAGGGTGGCCAATAAAAGCCTTTATTTTGCTTATTCCTAAATGCAAAAATCCGAAGACACCGAATGACTTTAGACATATCAGTCTATGCAACAAAATTTACAAAATCATCTCAAACCAATCGCATCAAGGGTGTTCTTCCAGATCGTATCTCCCCTAACCAGAATGCATTTGTTGCTAATCGTCATAATGTGGACAATATCCTCATTGCTCAAGAATTGACGAATAAAGTCCGAGCAACTTAGAAGGCCAAAAGTTGTGTAGGAGTTATCAAGATGGACACAAGCAAGGCTTTTGATTGAGTGAACTGGTATTCCTTGAGACCGTTCTTCATAAAATTCTATTCCCACCACATTTGATACATCTAATCCTGGAATGTGTTTCTACGGTCTCCTTTGAAATCCTGGTCAATGGCTCCCCATCAGAACGCTTCCAACCGCAGTGTGGCCTTAGGCAAGGTGACCCCCTATCCTCATATATGTTCATCCTATGCGCGGAAGCTTTGTCAAGCACTCTGGAAAGGAGCCAAGAATCCCGCATAATCCATGGCATTAAAACAGGTCTCTGTAGCCCCCGATTAACCATCTCTTCTTCGCTGACGATGTCATGATCTTTACTAAGATTAGCCGTCAAGCTCTATCCTCTATTAAAGGCATTCTCGAACAATATTGTGATGAATCCGGTCAACAAATCAATAAGCAAAAATCTGCTATTTCTCTTAGCCCCAGCTCCAGCTTAGCCACTCACCTCACCGTACGTCGGACGCTGGGATTTAATATGTCATGTGTTTATGGCACCTACCTTGGGGGAACTCTGGACATCATCACAAAAAAGAAGGATTTCTTTAGGAATCTTATCGATCGGATCAGGGATCGCTGTGCTACTTGGAAAGGCCTTCTCCTAAACAAAGTTGGACAGGCTACTTTAATAAAATATGTTTTATATTCTATGCTTATCTATCATATGCATGTTTGGCACTTCCTAACCCATGTCTGCAGCAAAATTTGAATCGTTGTTAGGCAACTTCTGGTAATTAGGAAAGGATGCACACTGGGGGATCCATTGGATCAATTGGCAGGCTCTATGCGGACCTCTTTTAGCTGGTGGTCTAGCTTTTAAACATCTACGGCTCCTTAATCAGGCATGGCTGGGCAAAATAGCGTGGAAAATATGGGTTGAGTAGGATACCCTTCTTGCCATAGTATTTTATGGCAAATACTGTACTCGCCAACCGTTCCTTGAATCCCCAAATTCAAGTAATTTCTCACCAATATGGCGTGGTATCCTGGTTGGCAGGCAAACTCTCATGGAAGGATTACAGTGGTAGGTTGGAAATGGCAAGAAGATGAACATTTGGAACGATTACTGGATCCCTGAGCATCCTACTACCCCACCTATCCAAGGGAGGACTATTATCCAGTCATGTCAAATGGTCTGTGATTTGATAAGAAATAGCACATGGGGCTGCCAGAAAATTAACAGTCTTTTTCCAAGCAAGATTGGCATGCAAATCCAAGCCATTCATGTGTGCAAAGAATGATTTTGAAGATCAACAAGTCTAGGGCTTCACGAGGGATGGAAACTTTTCTGTGGCGTCAGCATACAACCTGATTTATGCCCGTTACTCAATCACCCTCAGATATCTACCCAAATCACCTATCCCATCACAATTGTTTCCAAATGACGTTTGGAGGAAACTGTGGAACCTTCCGATATCCCTAAAAATCAGCTTCTTAACATGGCAAATTCTTTGGGAGAGGTTACCCCCTATATTCAAATCTTTCAAAGGTCAAAGTCGTGGATACGAAAATATGCCCGCTTTGCAACGCGAATCCAAAAGATACAAATCATGCTTTCTTCCTCTACACAATGGTTCGCCCTATCTAGTTTGGAATACCGCTGGGATAAGAACGTCAAAATTAGGATGTACCTTCAAGGAATGGCTTATAGCTTGGATTGCCCCGAATGCCGCCCGGCGCCAACCTTGGATAGCAATCATCTACTTCTTTACCACTATTTGGTCTATTTGTACACACAGAAATAAATTAATCTTTCGGCAAACCCCGTTCAAACCGCTAACCATAATAAAGGTCAAAGTCGTGGATACGAACATATGCCCGCTTTGCAACGCGCATCCAGAAGATACAAATCATGCTTTCTTCCTCTGCACGATGGTTCGCCCTATCTAGTTTGGAATACCGATGGGATAAGAACGTCAGAATTAGGATGTACCTTCAAGGAATGGCTTATAGCTTGGATTGCCCCGAATGCCACCCAGCGCCAACCTTAGATAGCAATCATCTACTTCTTTACCACTATTTGGTCTATTTGTACACAAAAATAAATTAATCTTTCAGCAAACCCCTTTCAAATCGCTAACCATAATACACCATATTAAAGCTCTTGCTGACACCATCTATAAGTACTCCCATAGGCTTACTAATGTTCCCCGAAACTTACCTCAGCCTAACTACCCACCACATCGACATCGAAATCCCCACCCATCTCTACAACTAAACTTACCCATGTCCGTACACAGCTCATCTTGCTCTAGCATAGACACCACCCCTATATCTATATATATTCATTCTTGTTTTGACACCAAAAGACTTAGGGTAGGAATCGGAGTATCTTCCTATAAAAATAACACTCACTACGGCTCTGCCCCTTTCTCGTGCATCGCATCGGATAATTATACTGCTCTATCACATTCCCTTTTAATTGCTACTAATTGGGCTTTACAAAAGAAATTCTTTCATTTGAATGTATTGACAACATCTCATTTTCTTTTGTCACAGATGTCGGGACATGACGATATCTTTGACACGGTGGCACCGATCATATATGACCTATGTCATCTTTTGAATAAATTTCACCAAGACTGCCCCACAACTTTTGAAACAAGCGAGATCCTTAGCTCTTTTTGCATGCCAGGCCCGAATGACGGTTTACCAAGACTGGGTGATGGATAATATATGCAGCTAAAGGATAGGTGTGCTTGATGTGGGCTACGTATTTATGCTCTGTAATATGTATGTCTTTTATTTTGGGTACGTTAATTTGTATGGCCATAAGGCACTCTAGCTTGAAACTATGTATATCTCTTTTTTTTAATAAAAAAATGAATAATTTCAAGAAAACTGGAAAATCAGGGCAAAGTACGAGGGAGAAAAGTGAAATATACCCATTCACAATTTATGAAGTCTTAAAGCGTGGTCACAAATAAATAACTTAACAGTAAGCATAAGAGTAACTTATAGTATTAAATTAAAAAGAAAATGGGCACTGGCATGTTGTTCCCTACGTGAATGATACTCAATTTGGTCAGTTTGCTGTCAATTCATTGATCTTGATCAATTTGCTAGCTGTGAAAAAAAAACAAGAGAGAGAATACAGTAAAAGGAGGTGTACATAGAGGAAGTGCTTTAAAGTTTGGTGACTTATTCCAACAGAGAGTTTCTGAAATCCCTGTTTCAAACTATATTGGTTTGTTAAGATGCTATCTTAACAAGCCAATATAGTTTCGTGGCCAATATCCATCAAAACTAGGCTACAAGAAGTTATAGTGCCTTTCATTATAGACGCAGGAAGACGCAGGCCTCCAGAATACGAACAATGATAACCTAGGGATTCATACCGGTCAGTTGTTTCAAAAGTAGAAGCACGAGACACAGACCTCCAGAAAACTAACAACGATAACCTAGGGATTCATAGTGGTCATCCGTTCTCGTACACTCATAGAGAGGACCGATTTCTTCAACAAAAAAAGAAAAGAAAAGATGAATGATGTACCACCCAATGATTGTTACCATTGTCAATAAATTCTAACCATAGTTTTCATAGACAACCAACTTGAGAGGGGATTAGGATCCCCTAGCGTAGCAAACGTTAAAGGAAGGCAGTGGCTTTAGTGACACAATATACTATTATTCCCCTAACCTTTGAAGATCTTTTGATGCCATGTCAATAGGTCGCCATGCTGAAGATCAATGTGCGGACAGCAGGAGCTTGGTTCTTATTGAATGCTCAGGTGGCTGAGAACGCTTGTATCATGATTAGGTGTTTTCATACTTTTGTGCTTTAAATGGGGTTGCGCAGTGAACACAGCTGCTGGATGGTAGGTATATCCTCTGATGATGAATGTGATGGCACCAGAGTTCCGGTTGTTCAATTAGAATGGCAGAGAGAGGATTGAAAAAGTCACTCGTGATGTAAACAAATTAAAGAAAGTAAAGGGTCGGTTGAATGTGGACTATCAAGAGGCCTTTGATCAACTCTCCCCACCAGAAGGCCTTTGATCAACTCTCTCCTCTACCAGGGATCCGGGTGGACTATCAAGTGCGGGGGACGGCTACCCAAGATCATGTAGCCCCTGCCTAAGTGACCTCCAATGGACCCAAAAAACAGTCAGATTTGACACCTACACATTCTCTTTTCAAGCACTCACTGCATACCGCATTTATGGGTGGCTGCTGTCATTTTAACCTTTCCAGAATTCCACGTACCTAGTTTACGCAAGAATGCACACCTCTAACTGTCACCCAAAAACATAAGAGCCTGTTATGGAGAAGTAAGCATTGCTATAGTTTTTGGTTGAATACGCAAGAAACCTAATTTCTAAATTCATCAGCAATCATAAGGGCTTTGTTTGCGCTATTAACATATCTGGCACAATCAAATAAATTTTGGAAGAAGAAAAAAAAACATCATTGTAATTGAGAGTCATGAACCTCCAATGGATCAATTTTTATTGATATATCATTTCATCAACCAACAACAACATAAACTTGAAATTCCAGAAAAATTGTCAAACAAATAGGAGAAGTTAAGAAGAGAGATATGCATACAACGAATTTACTTATTTAAAGTTCTTGCAGCATCATTCTCGTATTCATTCTGCTCCATCTGGAAATAGGGATGAAGATCCCGAACTCCTTCTAGGTAAAGAGGTGTTTGCATTTCTATTAGCCGAGAGGCCTGCAAAAAAAAAATCTGTTCAACACAATGTCTCAATTCTGTAACCAGCTTTGCGAGGATTAACCGCATTTTGGGGCATAAGATGGTCACCAGTCGTCAGACGTTTGGAACAGAACTCCATCGCACTAATGACAAGCATGAAACCAGGACATAATCTTTTGCAGCTTTATGAAGGATATACTTATTATCTTGTTCTATTCAGAATTCCAACTTTAAATCAAGATCTCTCAGCCTAATACATTCCAGTATTCCACATTTCAAGTTGGTAAGGTTCTGTCTGATTTTGGCAAAAGCACTCGTCTCCTATATGCAAATCATTCAACCATGAAATTCAGCATACGTGAAATTTACTTGCATTAGAAACTAAAAATTGCAATAGTTTGGGATATCTTTGCAGGCAACATGATCTGAGTCTCACTCTTAAAATTACAAGGGTGTCAATACATTTTTGCATTCAGTTGGTGGTAATTGTCATGATTGTCGAGTAGTGCCAATGATGGTGGCAAATGGCCGCAGTAGTTGTGGTTTGAGAAGGTAAGAGTTTTAATAGCACATAATGGTAGCAGTGGCAGTGACAGGTGGAGATTGTGGCCCAGAGAGAACCAGATACTCTGTTACTTAGAGATGTGGGTTCTTTAACTTGTGAAAAAGGAGCTTGTTTGCGCCGCCCTTGTATTGAGGAGGAATGCCGTAAAATGATGGCATCTGCACCAGTTGAAGCAAAGGGAACAGTGCAAAGTCCAGGTTGATCTCTTATGAAGAATGCTTAAGATGGGACTTACACTTGAGGGGCACGAACCATGATAGCCATTGGCATATTTCTTTTATAGCTTCTCGCATTTATTTCCTAATCGATGCTATCTATTGTTGGTTGACATGATTGGCATAATTAATTGACAAAGCTGTATCTTCAAATAGCTGAACGCTGTTTAATTGACCCTCTCCCCCCACACCGCGCTCTACATGCATTTGTAAACAACAATACTACCTTCTTTCAGATTAAATCCTGTATGGAAAAGAACACTAACAGTAAGTAACACCGCCATTCCTATTTTTCATGCTTTGCTGGTTTGCGTGTATGTGTGGATATCAAACATCATTAGTGGAACCATGACATGAAAGCCACTTACAGCTCTACGGAACGCAAACATCTCCTCTTGCCCAGATAGCATGGAAACAATTCCGGCTGGTGCACCTCCTGAACCTGCATTGCCTTCTGCCAAGACATCACGACGGAGTTTTGCACCTTCAGTCTCTGTTTCAAATTGGAAGCTGGAAAAAGAGCACAAAGACACAATTTTGTGAATCATCTTAATTAAGACAACTAACTACCAACCACAGACGAACTGAAGACAATTTATATGAACATCATCAGTTAATTTTGACAAACTTATACAAGTATCTTCAAGAATGAAATATATCCAACAGACTTTACCATAAACTACAATAATGATGTATACAAGGTACAAAATTGTGGTTAATTACCATATGTTCATGTAAGTCTGTGTTATTTCATATTAGTGGTAATATTGTACGTTGGGTAGTCTAGGGTTTATCTATTTCCTTATCCTCTTTGTAATAAGACTGTCTAGATTGTAATGAGATTTATGTCGTTCCTTTTGTTCTCATGTAACATGGTATATGGAGCCTAGAGCTTCTTTGCATCTCTCTTTCTGTCCCTCTCTCTCACACATGTTCACTTCCTGCTGAAACTTCTCATCATGGGCCCAAAAATTGTACTCCATGTAAACCAATGTAATCACTCCAACCATTTGACTTATCAGTTTATGTTGCCCTTTCCGAGCTGTTAGAAGATGAAAGAGTGCTGGTACAGGTGTTGCCTTTTCCCTTGAGACTATTATGTCAACGGACAGTATGACACTCTCTGGCCATGATACATATTATCTTTTGGTAAATTGTAAGGAAAAACCATACTACTTCAGCATGGGGGCAAGCGGGAGAAAAAAGGAGAGAGAAAACATGTTATATTTGTGGTAGGTTGTAAGATAAAAACATACTACTTCAGCATACTCCAAATGTTCTTTTTCCTACAAAAATTTAGATCGTAAGAAACCATTATTGCCCCACAAGGTCATGTGTAGCTGGTCCCTTTTTATAAGTGCAGTTTGCACCAGGTTCAACTTTGGTTCGTCTCTTAACATGGACGGGCCGGGGATCACACAATAAAGGAAAGTGATAAAGAATGCTTCTTATTGAACAACTACTTGGCGACGAAGAAACAATACCTCAGGCCCATTATCGACTTTGTTTCAGACTATCAGGCATAAATATTTTTGGGAAAAAAAAAAACTTGCCTCTCCAAATCAAAAAGTGCTCCCTCTTCGGTTCCCTGAAATAGATCATCAATGGAAGAAGCTGCAGAACAGAATAGCCGACAATGATGATTGTACAATTCATCGATGAGGGTGATAAACCTCCGTGCCTGACATTCGAGGAACATTGAAGTTATTAATGCTGTTAATAATGTTCAGAAAGCAGGATCAAATTAATTGGATAACAAAATTTATTCATCACTTAACAACAAATAAGTAATTAATAGAACTGCAGCATCAGAAGTAAAAAAACATGCATAGCATCTAAGTTTGGCCAAATGTGCTCGTAAACTGTTCGCGATAGCTCACAATTGTCCAGCTCATAGACAACATCCACAATTTTGCAATTTTATCAAACAAAAAAAGCAAGTTTCTAACTTGCTCGAGTAGAAAAGTATATTATAGTTAGGGAGAAGATTTCTACAGGTTACTCTGCTGTAAGTTGTCCCTCCCTTGCTCCCTCTCGCGCTTTTACACGCAATAATCTTTTAGGCATGCCAAGGTCATGTACATGTGTGCGACATCTTGAAGCTGTAAAGACCATTCTGAGATATAGTTATTTCAACAGAAGGGTTCTACAACGACACATAGTCATAAACATCACTTCAGTGCCGACTTTATTTCATTATTATTATTTTATCTTTATTTTATTTTATTTTTTTGGAGGGGGGGTGGTATGGCTTGACCAGGATACCTGTTTTTATATAAACCTTATAACTTATAGGAAGAACTCAGCTCTCAAGGTTCAAGTGCAGAAGCTCGATTCAAAACTATGGCTCACAGTGAATGCAAGCTGATGCAGTTGGAGTACTGACACACTTCTCCATGTAAAGTTCATGTCCTTGCAATGATATAGTGTTTTTTTTTTTTTTTAATGAAAAATTACCACTTTGTTAGCTGATCTGAAGCTTATCATTCATTTCCATTATGATGTATCTGCCAGTTAATTAGCATAAGCCAAACTACATCGTATCCATTTCATACAAAACTCAGAATTAGGAATATCTAAATGACCCGCAATACAAGTTCATGTCGTGTGCTCTCGCACTTGTAGGGTTTGCTGCAACTCTTACAAAAAACGTTCTACTTTTAGCACAAATAGTCATTATCGTCCTCATAAATTTAAATCAATCTCTACTCAAACTTCAAAATTTACTCAAGGTTTAGCGAGTCCAGCTATATAGTCGTTCTATTCTTGATATTAGTTTTACTTCTAACCTTTGGTCTGCAAGCTCCCAAATAAAGAAGACGACAAATGCTATATATAATGTGCAATTAAGATAATATGCAACCCCGTTCATCCTAAAATTCATGTGACTTATAATCAGTTAGTAATTGCTTCCCGTTCATCCTAATCTTTTTCTAGAACTGACATACAGATATACATCATAGTGTTCTAAGAAAAGTATTCTGGGTGTTTCACAATATATACTTCTGTTTTGTATGGATATTTAGTTTATAAGTTTGTTGACCAAATTAATTAATTTACATGAAAGAGACTTGGTTAAGAAACCTAATTAGTAGATATGTTGATACAGCAAACAATATAGAGATATGCATCGTAGCTGCTTGACTTGGAAAACTATGCATCAGAGAGATGAAATTGATCATTAGCGTGTTAGGGCTGGAGTTACAGGTAGCAAAAGGTACATTGCTTCTAAGAAATTGGATCCTAGAACCTATGTTAAATGGACTTGGTACGAGTGTCCGGGTCGGAAGACACCGGGACAAGGCAAAACATTTCTATTTATTGTTAAATTGTTTCTTTATTTCTAAGGTAAAATGGTGTTTTATTTGACGCACATGGTTCCAATTCAGAACTTGTGTCATCTCAAAGCAATAATGAATTAAAAGGAACGCTATAAGATAGTGTTCATAGTGGCATGTCCTATGAGATGTGTCAGACACATATCCCATACCTATGTCCAAGTGTCGAGTGTCCGACATGGGTACTTCATGCATTTTGACTTCACGCTTGTTGAAGAGTCCATGTAACATAGCCTAGAGCAGAAGTTTAGCATCAACATATACCACACTACGTCTTGACTTGTAACTCTAGACTCCTATTGGTTTCCTAATTTGCATGTCATGTATGATTCATACAACAGACCTCTTCTACATACACAATGCCAAGTCAAAAAACAATTACGCGAAGAAAACTCGTTTGACTGTAAGGATTGCATTAGTAAGGAAAACAATATGAGGGACAAAACGAAGAATGCCATGAGAGGTGTCTGACTAGGTTCTATTCCTGGTGACAACAGCCTCCTTAAATTGTAAGTTTTCCAGGTTCTAATTTGATTATCCATGACATATATGGGACAGTCCGTATGGGTTCGCATACTAATCAGATGGGCACATCTTTGCCTTTTCCAGAATCTCCTTGTTAGTTTTGCTAATATCATCTTAAGAGCAACATTTGTAACATAAGCTCACTCGAGCCTTCTTCTCAATATTTTTCATCAATCTCCGTGTCAATTTGTTGATGTCATCCTAAGAGCAACATTTTGTTAAACAGGCACACTTTAGCCTTTTCCTCAATCTCCTCGTCTTTCGCCTAGGCCTTACTATAATTACCTATAAGAACGCAATAGCCCTAAATACTTATTCTTGTAGGTAGAATATTGCAATCTTTCTCCCTCTCTCTCCGTAGAATATCGAGGATAAAGGCTTCTTAAAGCTTCTACTCACCACGTCTGCAGGCGACTAGTACATGGCCTTGGAAAATTAAGAGCTTGCAGTGTTGGATTACATTAGTGTGTCCATAACCCAAATGTAGCAGATATTTAAGTTTTCGATTGTTGTCGATAAACCAAATATAGCAGCAGCGAGTTACACGGGGTTTGAGGGGTGAGTGGGGATCAAATGGATCATGGATACAGGATTATGACAAGAAGGCATAATGGTAGAGATCAGTAATATCTGCACAAATGTTTTTAGATTCCAAGCTAAGTTTGTAGCTATTACCATATTTATTTTGATAGTTTTATAGCTAGTGCTATTGTTAACTTAATTGGACTCGTTGATAGGTTTCTCACATATAAAAAAAATCACATTCTGAGTTAATTTGTAGCTAACGTCGTATTTGTTTAAATTAATCATTTGTCCACCACTGGTGGATAGAAAAACGTAAAAAAGCAGTCATGAAAATGCACTACATGTTAATTTACCTAGATTATGACTTCCTCCGGTTTTTCATGTTTTTTCTTTTCTTTTCTAATTCATCAGCATTCTTTTTGGAACCATCTCCTACATCATTAGGCTGCTCATTCAGCAGCGCTATGGAATTGCTTCAACTAAAGTTGTTCTCAAGTCACAGCCTCTGTTCCTATCAAAAAGGAAACCTCCGTGGTTACTCAAAAATTTACAGGCTCTAAAGAAAATTCTTTGGATAAAAAGACCCTAGCCTTCATTTTCATAGAATTGTAGCTGAAATAAGCATCTCTCCAGCAAATGGGGTTTGAAATTGCTGCGGATTAGAGAATCTCTCCACCGTGAGGTTTGAAAAATACATCAAACCAGCAACACAGTCAAATTTGGGTACCATTATTTCGAATCTGAAAGAGCGATCGAATTGTCTCTTTTCTACAAGACCAAAGTGATGAGTTTTGGCTGCATATGCTCTGCTTAAAATTGGTTCATTTGTTGTAATTTCTTGCAATTTTGTAGGTTTGCGAATTTATGATTGAAATCAGCAAATTGGACAAAAACTGGAAACCGGAAAGAAAAGGAAAAAGGAAGCAAAAGTAACTGGTTTAGCCAATGCTCTAGGTAAATAACACGTGTCAGCATTCTAATGAGTGCCTCTGAACATTTCTTCATCCACCGGCAGTGGACCAAAGATTAACTCTATTCGTTCTGATAGGTTTATGGTATTGCTTTTACCAAATTTTGCTGATAGATTTCAGATATATGAAGGAGTGAGAAAAAGAATCTTAAGAACATGATTGGCGGTAATATAAGCATCGCTCTTAATGGATCTAAGCTTGTGAATGACGTATTTATTGTGTTTGCTTATCAGGAAGGTAGATATGTGTTAGTGTGCGTCCTTGAGGTTCTGATTAAGTTATCACATTTGCAAATTTTATGTTACTTGGTCAAGTCCAACTTTCTTAGTGAAAGATATTAAAAAACATATATATATTTTTGGAAGGTAGATATTTTTGGAACGTATTTATTGAGTTTGCTTATCAGGAAGGTAGATATGTGTTAGTGTGCGTCCTTGAGGTTCTGATTAAGTTATCGCATTAGCAAATTTTATGTTACTTGGTCAAGTCCAACTTTCTTAGTGAAAGATATTAAAAAACATATATATATTTTTGGACATTTTTGCTAACAAGACGCAATCATAGCTCATCCACAATTCCAAGCTCAGGGCAACTTGCTTCTATGAAACTTGTTTGCGTTGTAAAAATGCGATAACTCGGTTCTCTGAAAGTTGTTTGTCTTTAAAAAATTTCTGTGCAAAGAAAGGAAAAGGATCGAGACTTGTCACAAAATTATGCAACTTAACTTGGTGTTCAAGAATACCTTTCTTCCGTACCTCAGAAACTCAGTTATGCTAGTTAATTTTTTTATCAACTTTGATGGAGGAGGTGCAGTGGGTATAGGTTAGTTTTAACTTTTAACGTGGATAGAGATTTTATAGTTTTTGATAGGGTATCTTATTTTAGTAAAAGCAAAAAACACCCTTAATTTAACAAAGGGGAAAATAGGGAATGACCCCCTCTACTTTACACGTTGTGCAATTTGCCCCCTCCACTTCAAATTTAAGCACTAAACCCCCCCACAGTTACAGAAAATGGGCACCTTAGACGGAAACCGTTAAATATAACAGCGCGTGGTCAACACGCGCGTTGACTAACAATTTTTTTTTGTAAATGACGTTTTTGCCCATGGTATCTTTTTAGAAAAGAAAATGAGAAAAAAACCCTAATTCTAACCACCCCACCCCCGCCACCCAACCCCCCTATCCCCCCAACCCAATTATGTCCTTCAAACTCCCCCGACCATCGTACCCCTTCGTCTCCCCGTCTTCCTCCCTCTTCCCTGTCGCCGCACCACCCTCCCTCATCCCCGTCGCAGCGACCGCCCTTCTCCTTCCCCTTCCCCTTCGCCGTCGGCGCGACCGCCCTCCCCCTTCCCCTTCCCCATCGCCGCGACCGCCCTCCCCCTTCCCCTTCCCCTTCCCCTTCCCCTTCCCCGTCGCCGCAAAGTTAGTCAACAGTGATGGAGGTAACGGCGCACCCCGTCGAGGTGATCCATTAATTAACACGGCATTGATGAAAATTTGAATTGAATTGAAATGGGATTTACAGAGAGAAAGGGAGGGTTTGCCAAAGGGCTTGCGGGCGGGGTGGGGTGGGTTTGCCAAGGGGCTTGCCGGCGTGGTGGGGTGGGGCGAGTCTGCCAGATGGTGGGCCGTGAGAGGCTGCCGGCGGCGGGATCAGATCTGGAGAAGGAGAAGAGAAACCCTAATTTTTAAATCAGGGTTTCAAATCCTCTAATTTTAGGATTTCAAAAGCTTAATTTGCAAATTAGTTGCTAATCCTAACGGCAATCACGGTTCCTTTTTTTTTTGTAACTCCCTGGTGGTCGGAGAAAAAGACCAGTGGTTGTGCTCAGTGAATCACCAATTGTAGCGGGGTTGACCAGAGGAGGAGTGTCATGGGCAAAAATTGTAATTTAAATTTGAGGGGGGGAAATTGCACACACCGTGTATAGTACAGGGGGTCATTAGCTAATAAAGAAATAAGGGTATTTTGGTCATTTCACGCTATTCATAACGGATCCGTCTAAGCTGCCCATTTTCTGTAACTGTGGGGGGGTTTAGTGCTTAAATTTGAAGTGGAGGGGGGCAAATCGCACAACGTGTAAAGTAGAGGAGGTCATTCCCTATTTTCCCCTTTAACAAACTCTAAAACTGAAAAAGGGCATTTCATGGAAAGATGCTTAATACATTATGAAAAGTCAAAAACACCTTTGATTTTAATAAATTCGAACTCAAAGAAAGTAATTTTAAGGAAAGAGCCACAATCCTATACTCCAGTACTTTATAAGCAACCTCTTAAAGTTAAAACGAAAAAAAAAAGGCAGAGCGATTTAAACCGTTGCTTTTATATGTGGCATGGTTTGCCAAGTCGATTGCCAAATTGGCAAAATTACTCCTTTATGTTTCTACTAGAAAAAATGCTTCAAGAAAATGCTTCAATAAGACCAATAAGATCAATGACATGGCAATAACAGCTAGTGAAACCGACAAGAACTTTGGCATCAGAGGCAGTAGTACCACGTGGCTAACATGGTACTGAAACATACATGGAGCAATAAATAAGTACTTGTGATTGCTTAAAGGTGAATGTACCAAAGGTCTAGCATATATCATCTAGTCTAACAATAGATAAAAGCTTTCCAATTTATTCAGTCTGGTAATTTAACATATCCAAACTGTTGATGGTACCTTGTCACGGATACGCATACTCATCATAGGAATGTCCGAGATGAATACGGTGTGATAGTTTTTTGCTACTGCAATATAATCTGCTGCGCCAACCTGAAGGATTTAACCGTATTTAAGGACGATAGGAATAAAACAAAAGACAGGTGAAATGATAGATAAAAGAAACAGCAACATTATTTGACCTATAACACAAAAAGCACATCAAAAAACTAGTTGAAGGGCAAGCATAATACCGGTCGGCCACATAAATACTGGAACGTGAACCGTGCCACCCCATTACAGCTTTGAGGAACTTCCAGTGTTCTGCTTAGTAACAGAAAATGTATCAAAAATCTGCATAGAGTGAGTTCCAGAGCAAGCATTGTGAAGTTTAGCAAGTACCTCCCGAACATTACCAGAATTGTATTAGAAATCACACCCCCTCCGGACATTCTTGTGATCTGATCCCACATATTCTCAAAGTTATCGATTGCAACCTTATTTAGAGGCCAGAAATAATGAACCTGCAGATATATGATAAACATCTAATTAAGCTCAAATAACTGAAATACTGCCACCATAGTAATATATTGTCATGTCTATCAAAATGCAACATTTCATGATACATAAGGTACAAAAAGCAGTGATGTTAAACATTTACTTCTGTGTCACAAATAATTGTCCTTTTTGACTTAGCACATGGTTGTAGGAGGTTTACGTAAATGTAATTGCGATACCATTTCAATTGTTTTCATCTCCATTCATGCCCTTAATCGTGTGGCATTTGTTATTAATAACAAAGGGGTATAGTCAGAAAAATGTTATCAAAGTGCTCTACTTTTCAAGGTTAGACAATAACTTGTAAACCTCCGACAATATAGAGGGCAGTCTTCGAAGTTTACCATTAAAGGATTATGTAGTTGGGATTATTCATGCAGTTACGCTTGTCCAACCATAATTATAGTTGTCAATGTCCATTTAATCGTATTATTTCAGCACCCATACCCTTTCTTAAGGTTTCAACTTATTGCAGAAAAATACGTTAACACTAAGAAACGGTACAAACACTTTACTCTAAAACACTAACCGTCTAACGGATCAATAGTTTGAAGCCTTTTGGTCATTATAAAATTTGTGGTTTAAAAAGTTGGAAGTAATTAAGGTACAGAATGTGTGTGTGTGTGTGTGTGTGTGTGTGTGTGTGTGTGTGTGTGAGAGAGAGAGAGAGAGAGAGAGAGAGAGCTCTAATCACTCTATAAACCATTCAGCTAATAATAATCTTATCAAATATACGTTATACTTGTGTTTGCCTTTTTAAGTTGCAATGAACATAGAGAACTGGGTGAGTTGTCTAACAGATTTCTCCCACCCACAGGGGATTTTGATCATGTAAAGTTTTTGCATAAATGGGGTGTACACGAGACATATCCTCTTTGGCAAATTGTAGTAACCTCCTGCCAAGAAAATTGATATTCTTGACAACTAGAATTGTAAAGAAAGAACTTAAGACATTAGAGATGGTGTAATACCATTTCGATACTCAACATACCCCTTGAGTGCGGCCAAAATCTAACTTGAATTGCAAAAAAAGCACAAGAATCAACACATTACATTCCGATGCATGGCATATATGCTCAATCAGAAGTGAGACAACCATTCTGTTTCATACCTTGAACAACTAAGAATCTAAGACCTTGTAAAGAAGGTAAAGTGACATATTCAACTCCTAGAAAGGGCAATAAAGAATCTGGATTTGAAATTTTAAGGCAGTATTGAGCTTTTAATCCATCATAGATTCCAGATTAAGTGTCCAAAACAAGACGTTTCTCACACCCTTATGCGGGACTTTTGCATCATATCTAGCTCAGAATGGTGAAGAACACAACTGCAAGCCCAGATCTTAAGGTTGGTTTCTATTATCCAAGTTGCTATAGCCCAAATGTAAACTTGAGACTGAAACATGTTGTGTCTATTACTCCCGCCATCCCAGATTTAATGCACACTTTGACTTAGCGTTCATATAAAGAAGTTGGTCAAAATTGTTAACCCTTGGATCCCTTTTAGTTTCGTAAGTTTTCTCTAGCCTAGGCAGTATCACCAGTCTTTAAATCGCCAGCTCAGACCCATTACCGGCAATCACCACCATCGCCCTTGCAAACACCATATAAACGATCTTCCAACATTTAAAACAACAAATCTGTAAGTTAATTTTAAATCCTTTGAAGTCATATTTATAATCGAATATTTGGTCTAAAGATGAATCTCCAAATCATAACTGTTGCCATGAACAAGTTGGTTGTTGATGGTCGAAGGGCGCGGTGATGGTGGTTAAAGGGTGGTCACGACGGTGGTCGAATGACAGCGATGGCGGTGGTCGAAGGGAGACGGTGGTGAGCAAGGTGGTGATCAGTCGATGATAAGGTCATGGCCGAGAGGTTGAGAGAGAAAAAGATAAGGGAGAAGAGGGACAGAGGTGGGTCTGGGGGGAGGGAGGGGGAGAGAGAGAGAGAGAGAGACTTGAGCAAAGAAGAGACAAAGAGACGATGAATCTGAGATAAGGTTCTCTCCTAAAGGAGACAAAGCATCTCGTCCATATACGGTTTTAAGGCAGAACTTATCAAAAAAATTGGAAGGTGGTTGGTCAAGATGTTATAAAAGCTGTGTTGGAATACTTTCATCAAGACAATCCATCAAAGTCATCAGCAATACTGCTTTAACCTTTATTCCTAAGGTCCCTTGCTGTTATTCTATAAAGGATTTCAGACCCATAGCCTGTTGTAATGTTATCAAATGTATAATTTTTTTAGTATCGCAAGCTGTCCTTCCTTTCTTGATCAGTAACAACAAGCTGCTTTTGTTAAAGGATAACAAATAGCTGACAAATATTTTAGTGACGCAAGAGCTTGCGCGGAATTATCATAGACAAGGAGGGTTTCCTAGATGTGCCAGGAAGATTGATATATAGAAGGTCCATGATACTGTTAGTTGAAGTTTCTCGAGACGAGTCTTTGAAGGCCTTCAATTTCCACCAGGGTACATCATTTGGACTATAAATTGTGTCACAACCTCCAGATTTCTGTTAATATCAACGAAGCTATGGAAGGATTCTTTGATTAAGACAGGGGGACCCCATCTCTGCCTCTCTCTTGTATTGGTATTGGAGGCCTTCTCAACCCTTCTTGTTTCATATACAAGAAGGGCTGGTTTCTCTTTTCACCCTAAATGTGAGGAGTTGAACACGGCCATGTTTGCTTTGCTAATAATTTGTTCATCCTAGCCTCTGCACATCAAGCTTCTCTAACAAGTATAAGGAAGCCATTCAAAACTTTGGAGATATGTCTGGTCTCGCTCCAAATTTGCAGAAGAGTTCTATGTTCTAAGCTGGGGTGCATGCTGTTACTAGGGAGGATTTGGCTAATCTTCTAGACATCCCTTTGGGTAATTTGCCTGTTACCAATTCAGGTGTGCCTTGACATCTACCAAGCCGAAAGCCACAGATTGTCAAAATTTTCTTGATCAAATTCTGAGTCTCCCCTATGCTGGTAGAGTGCAATTGGCTAAACCTGTCCTAGTCAGTATGCAGGCCCTATTGGTGTTCTATCTTTATCCTGCCTAAGAAGATCATTCATCAAACTGAAGCTCGCATTAGATCTAATACATGGCATGGTAGAGAGACTAAGTGTAGTGGTGCTAAGGTTGCTCGGCAAGACATATGTCTTTCTAGACAAGAAGTTGAACTTGGAGAAAAAATATCTCTCATTCGTATTTGAAAATTGCCAGCAAGAAGGATTCCTTATGTGTAAAATGTGTCACGCTTACATCATAAAACAAAGGAATTTCTGGACTTTTAAGGCCCCAGTGAATACCTCTTGGACTTGATTAAAGATCTTAAAGATGAGAAGCAGTATAGAAAACTACGTTACATACAAAAACGGGAATGGCAATACAAGAGGGCCCTTTGGTGAAAACCTATGGATACAGGGTGGTGTATGATGCTGGCAGTACTATAGATGCTAAATTAAGCTGCATTTTATCTCAGGAGGGGTGGACTTTGCCTCCCCTAAGATCGAATGCACTCAGATACTTTCATGTCAAGGTTAACAACATTAACTTCCTGATATCACTCTAGAAGATGCTCCGTGTCGGTGTTTAACACCTCACGGAAAATGTGCTTGGAATGCTTAAAGGAAAACAGGGCATGTTGTGCCTTGATGGAAGCTGATTTGGTTTAGTGGTCACTTTCTTGCTGTGTAGGCACAGATTGATAACTAAAGATTGATTGAAGGCTTGGAATGTCATTACAGAGAATAATTGTGTCTCGCGTTCAGATCATTAAGAGACAATGGAGCATGTCTTTATGGACTGTTTTCAAGAGTAATCTGGACCTCAGTCTTGATTAAGCTTAATACAAGGACCATTTTTGCTAGCTGGCCTGCTCTTCTCACATTTTCCTGTCACCATTTTAGAGGCAAAAGTTTCAGAAGTAAACTCAGTAAATTGGTAGGAGCTGTGACAGTATATTGTCTATGGGATGCTCGGAATAAGGTGATCTTCACTCAACAGCAGATTGACACGCAGAGGGTTTTGATTTCAGATTGAGCAGGGTATGAAGTTCTGGGTGTTTAGTTCGAATGAACTGGAGGTAACACTGTAAATAAGCAATTGTGAGAAGCCTGGCATATTGCTCAAGCTGTTCTGCATTAGTCCTATCTGATTTTGTTTTGCTGAGAGAGTGACTTGATGGGGATAACCCATGTGTAATATGTCACATATGCTTCTTTTGTAATAGAAGGACCTTGTACCTAAAAAAAGAATCTGAGGTAAGGAGAGAGCAAGTGTAATTAATTTAAGTGCAAGTGAAGAAATTTTAATTACTAAATTTGGAAAGTGAGCAATAAAAAGGAAGGAAAGATGATCAATATTGTTGGGACGGAGGGAGTATTATACTGCCCTTTTTACATGTCAATGGTGATTTAACATAAGTGATAGTAAGCGGAAACACAATCAACTAAACTCTTCCCCCTCTCGTGGAAAATCTGTTCTCTTTCCTCTTTTCTTTCTCTCCTAACCTTGATCTAGAAGACTACCTTGCTATGACAGTGCCGGTCAAAGGATATGCTGAACTGGATTAATTGACAGTTTACCAAGTTCAAGTATGCAGCCTGAAACACAGTGCCAACAACCACGTCCACGAAGCTGACATCAGCATGCGCACAGCTGGGTTATTTTCATGAATTCCCCAATTTTCTTGCTTAATAAATGTTAATGGTTTTCCATTTATAAGAAAGTGGTCCGTAATTTGTTTTTGCTAGATCGAGATCTGATCTACATCTTTTGGCGGTCAAGATCAATTCTGCCTGCAGTTGTAGTATTAAGATGTACTTCGAGGATTAATTTGTGTCTGCATTTACTTTCATTGGTATTCCTGCAGATGTTTCTTTATATGCTAACCAATCCAGATAAAATTGAATCAACTCAACAATGAAAACTATGTTTTTGGTAAGCAGGTTTACTATCAACGGTGTATCAGAGGGATTTATGAGCCCTTTCGTCAATTAGCTACTAAGCAGCGCAATCTTCTATATGCTTATGGGTAGCATATCAAGGTCACCAATGCATGTAGAGGTAATATGAAGGGAGTGTCAGTTAGTAGTAAACATTCGCAAACAATAACAATGCTGCTAAAGTAATCACCTGGTCTATAGATCTTTTTGCTATAAGGCGGCGATAATCAATATCACTTCCAATCAGAATGTTGTGACAGTGTTCCCCCAACTTGGCTGTAAACTTCAAGAAGATCTCCCATTGCATACCGTCCTGCAAAGAGTTGCAAAACAAAATGTATTTCAATCTACGGCATTTAAAGTTTCAGACAGTTACTAATATGGTATTAACCTTGTGTACATGATATAAACCAAGAAACGCCTATAGAACAACTGAACAATTTGTTAGATAGATGGTTAGGAAGGGCCAATTTTATAGCAGAAAGAGATATCTGAAGCTGATGATGGGCAACTGAAAACATCTGTGAGGGAGCAAGTCACGGTTGGTCAATTCCAGTTCAGAACACACCTGATTCAAGTCCTTTGGAGCTCGATTACTGGTGGCTACGAGTACAGTTCCAGTACTTAACAATCTGCTTACGATTCCAGATAGGGCCACAATAGCAAACACATCAACAGTCTGTAACAGAAGCAAAAGATTCTAGGTTATCAAATCTATACACTGGAACTAGCAACAAAGTAACTACCCAAGAACCACATCAGAGGCAAATAACCATGCAAAGTCAAAGTCAGCTGACGCCATTGGAGAAGGACAAAAAGAAACACTTAAAGCACCACTTTCACAAGGAAAATGTTTTGCCTTTGACCAATGAATTAACCGAACGTCTTTCAGCAACAACGTTGCATTTGGCGGGTAAGTATAAGAACAAGCTGTCTACCAAGTGAGATTAAGTATAGCAACAACAGATTCATCATTTAAAGCAGACATAGAGTTCACTGAAGTTATCATCTTTATTTTCTGTCCCAAATTGTCGTCTGTACTTTTTTCCCGTAGAAGAACACCAATTTCAGCCATTATAGTTATTGAGAAGTCGAATGATAGATAAAATCTTAACCACAATTAAGCATCAATACTTTTATTCTGAGAAATTAGAAAAATAGACACCTAATGGAATGAGCAACATCCATGGTCAAAGTTCTAATTTAACCAGCAAGTTAAAGAAACAAATCAGAAGAAGAAAGATGTTTTCACCAAGCTAAGTTAAGACCAGTGCATAGAGCATCCTTTCAAGTTTGCAATCTAAAGCTTATTGTCCTATTTGCAAGAAAAAGGCAAGTTAGGAAACGAAATTTGTCAGTCAATTCCTAGTTCGATGCCTCTGTCAGCTAGGCATCGTGATATTCAAGCTTCTAATTCATATTCACATGACCATAGTACCCTGAAAACATCAAAATGCAGGTTCATGTGCATTGATCAATTACCTACTGGACATTCGTACTATAAAGGCACAGAAGATATTCATTTAAACTTTTAGCTATTGACTACATTGTAGGCACTTTCTTTACATTTCTTGGCATGGTTTAGTTCTCCAAGAATTTCATCATACTTAATCAAAAGAGTTGGTAGAAGTCCGCCAAATGTTAACAACCCAAAACGTCATCGATTCATTCTTTCCGCCTTTCTCGCTTTTTCTTTATTTGTATGTTTTCTCCGCCTATTTCCACCTCCACTACACACGAAAAGTGGCCTCTGCAATGCAAACAGCCAGGTCTATATGCTTCTTACATATGAGATACAGACAACAGAAAATTGGCCGTAAAATCTCCCCAGGAGACTCCAAATCTTAATGGAAGTATGCAAATACAGCAACTCAACCCTTTTTGTTACGTATACAATGATATCAAGCTTTTAAACGAATCATGTGTTTTACCTGTATTTCATCAAAACACAGAATACTTGCTCCTCTTTGGTCTCCCCGATGATCAACAAGAAACTTATCCGCTACTGCGGGAAGAATGTTTTTCATCTGCACCTCTTGCTTGTAGCTTTCTTCTGCAGCTACCCATTCTTTAATTCTTGTATCGAAGGGAAGATTCATAATCCAATTACCAATGCTCGATTGCATAGACTTCTCCACCACTTGATTCTTCCATATTTTATGCATGTGTTCATGAACTTCAAGCATGGCCTGGTAGTAATATTTGATGGCATGATAATTATACAGAAGTAGAGATTTGACAATGACAAAAAAAATCTGCTATAATTGCTGGATAGTTCCAGGCTTAGTGGTCGCTTAGCATTACAGGCTTGTAAAAGTCTCTCTCAATATATGAATCTGATAGACATGTATCAAGAAAAAGTTCACTAGGAGATCTTTTGTAGATACCAAAACTGTGGCGGACCCCAAACTAAACATAGACTGGCACCTTTCTTTCAACCGGTAGGAACTAGATTCTTGAACATCTTTTTCATTCTAGAGCCCTTGAACTTTTCCATTATAAAATTTTCCAAGCTTATGGATTACAAAATCTATGTAGTAAACCCAACTTTCAGCAATGTACTTTTCAAGCTTTTCAAACATAAAACATACACTAACCCACTAGTCATAGAGATCAAAAGAAATATAAAAGTTCTAACAGCCATGTTGGTCCTTTTGCTAATCAACATGTGCTTGAACATCCAAAATGTGCTTGAAAGCATTCAAATACCCCCACATTCTTGACGGTGTTTATTACCATAAGGCACGAGGGTGCTTAGACTTTGATAAGGTACCAAAGCGGGGTACAACTATTCTCTTTGATACTTATGATTAAGCTTATGGTTGAAACGAGTCTTGCTGCAAACAAATAGAATTGCTACTCTTCTAGACTTGCAGGCAGGTTATTAATTGGCTCTCGCTAGGTACTCGGCCCACAACAAGAGAACATTACCAAAGGAAAATAAGGAAAGTTCTTGTCGCCATCCAGTTTGATTCATCCATATGTTTTGACCAGAATAGGGCATCTTGAGAATGCAATGCGATGCAGCAGACAAGTCTTACACGTTACCATCAAGCCCTGTTATTAGCTCATGTGCTCTAAATACTGATCTACTCAACATGACTACAGTTAGGTCCATTAGTGTCATACATAAGACAGGTTGGTTTAAATTAATCTTATATGGAATCTTTAGTTGGTATAGAAACTAATCTTATACCAAAAAAGTATAAGTTGTTGTTTCTCGAGTCTTCGGTTTGGTAGAGACAGCATATAGCAGTAGGTCTTTTGTATAAGCTTTCTGACAAATGGAGTTGAGCCTTTGTGAAACTTTCAAAACATTGGGTCACATGAGATCCAACCATGACTTAAGGATGATCCTTTAGAAATTCTATGACTTTGATTATCTTCTTGTTCTTCTTCTTCTCCTTGAAGTTATGGTCCCAGTCTTCAAATTTTCCCCTTTTAGTCTCTCAACACAACCCTTTCAGATCTATTTACTCAAAAATCGAAGGACATTATTGAACGGTCTCTGATCCAAAAACTCATGTGATTGGTCCAAGTTAAATTATCCCCTTCTTTTTGGCCTCTTAACAACCATAATGTGGCTGTCTGGAATTTCTAGTAACACATTTGGCATTTCAACCTATCAGTTTCTAAACCAAAACAAATCCAACCCTTCAATCCCGAAAGCCCCCATCCTTTCTTCCAACTTTCAAAGCTAAGCATGCAAGCTTTTTAAACTTAGCCTACAAAAAAAAGAACTACAGCAGACTACTGGATTCAAGTGAGACCTCAAGTCCCACATCGAAAGTTTAGCTAAAAGGAAGTTCCCAAAAAAGGACTCAGCCAAGGAACATAAGATTACCTACTTAGCTAGTCCTTTAAGGGAGCCCATCCCTTGCGGTGGTTGTGGTTTAGAACTTTAGAAATGGTACCAAAGTGACTCTTGAAAGCTCAGCCTGGGTCGTCCAATTGACTAGAGAGGCTATGCATAATAATAATTAAGATGCAAACTTGGTGAGGATACTGAAGCTTAAACACATGAAAGATAAAAATAGTAATTCACCTTGTAAGACCCAACCTAGCCCTTATGCGGCAATCCTCTATGATGGAACGTGGTTCAGGTGGTCCCAATCATGAAGTCAGCCTATTTTAGTGGTACAAAACCTAGCAAAAGAAATGCTATTGAGAAAACCTTTAGCGTGGAGATTTAGCCATGACCAGTAACGTATTTGCAAGTTGAGGTGATTGGTTTTTCTGCACGAATATTTATTTATTTTCAAGTCTAAACGTAAAGGCTATTGCTCAATCACTAAAGGTTTCCATCTACCTTTCCTTAATAATAGGGACCAGAAGATAAACAAATGTTTACACATATTCCAATAGTGTCCCCACAGTGTTGCTTCTCATATATGCTCTCTCTTCTTGTATTGAAGCCATCAAACTTACCAAAACATAGAAGTTAAGGAACCATAATTTATGAAAATAGAGATACTTGACCCAAGTAGAAAGCAATATGACAATCTGGATGCTATGCGTAAGTAAGGAAGCTGCTTGCTAAGTAGTTGACTTGAGTCCCAACCATCCTAAGATGCGATTCATTTCCCAGTTCTTTTAGCTAATGTTTTCATGGCTAAACAGTATTGTGCAAACATAATGGATGAAAGATGCAAACACTAGTAGGGATATATCAGTGCTCAATAAAAGAGGAAACTCGGATAAAGTTAAAGGATGACTTTTTTTTATTTTTTATTTTTTTCCTTGGCTCAATAGAGATAAAACTACCGCATTAAACAACCTTTAAATAGGCCAGAGAATCATAGTTCAAACTCAACAAAGTCCTACTTTAGCCATTTCAATTTGGCAACATAAATCACATCAAGGTATTATGCTCTATCCTAGTAAATCATCAATTACAATAGTTACTGCTGGGTCTACAATGCTATTTTTTATTTGGACTATTATAAAAACTTTGAACCTGTCCGCTGCTTGGACAATCCAATCTAACCATTACACCATTTTTAACACAAACTCCGTCCATCTGTTACACCGCGTCATGTCAATCACATGGTACTGAAATTTTACACCTTTGAACGCGAAAGCTTTTATGAACCCTGGCTATCATCTCCCTATATGGTCTTCCCCTCCCTATCATTGCCATGACGATTAATCACGACATCTTTCTAAGACTACGAGACCTCCGATTAACAAAATTTCCTTCGTAGTTATCTGGTATTGATGATATTTACCATATGATTAATGTGTTAATTCCTGTCATTCCTTATTGTACCACACATCAATTTTCAAATCCCAGTTTCAGTCTCACTCATAAATGCCATGTCAACTTCATAGATCTCTTGACCTTCGATCATCAATATCCTCCGGTTAGAATTCTTACTGTTACTGAAATTGATTATATATACAAAATTTGTCCTACTTAGAGGCTGTTTGGATTGATTTTGTATAGCAGATTCTAGATAAAACAAGAATTAGTTCTTACTATGAGCTCTAATTTCTTTGTTTAAAAGTCCTTAGCGTTTGGCAAAAGTTGCTCACATATAGCTGAAAGATGAGGAAGGTGTTTGGGATAAAAGTGCTGAAAGTAGGTCAAGTGTGGCAAAATGGCCATAAATGGGGCATCTGATGTCTTTTACAATTATTTGGGATATTTTGATAATTCTTTTGGTCAAACGTGATTCTCCAAAGCTGATTCAATCAGAATTCAGCAAATTAATCAGTCTACTTTTTTTTTTTTTCCAAACACTTTAATGCTTGATTAAATCTGACTTTAATCAGGTTAAAAATGAAAAATATGAAGCTCAACTTGGGATCTTGGAAATGGTAGGACAAGTTCTCCTTTTACAGGTGAATTAAGAAGGTAAATTCTAATGCAAACATTGCAAATGACACAGAAGTATAGTTTAGCATAAACCTTAGCTTGATACACTATAGGCATTGCAAATAACACAGACATCCATACAGCATGCCAAGATATTGCAAGGTCATGGACACATTCAAGTTAAGCTTCTAGATACTCAACTGAGGAAAGTTGTGCCGAGTTGATGGGGTAAGAAGAGCTATGGGTAGACCATATATAAGACGCATAGAAGCTACTTACAAGGAAAACTACTTTTGTGGACACTCGACACTTGAAGGAGTGTAGGCAAGTATAAAGGATAAGTGCCCATTGCCCAACACCTCTGATAGTGTAATGGCAATAACATGCATTTCTAGTAACTGAAACTTTCCATAAGCGTTGAGAATAATACACTCATACATGTTCCTTTTGTTTCATAATTTCTTCAAAGCGGGTAAGGATCCCAGTTGAACATTGTACGTGATATCAACCACTAAGAATTAAAGGGTTCATGTAGTCGATCCCCACTAGGGAAGAGCAGAAAAGAGCTCGCCCCAAAGGCTGATTTGTTTAGAGTTCTACTAACTATAGATCAGGAGAGAAGCATGACATTTAGCTGACAAGTTGCAGAGCTGTACAGATAGTAAAAAGTAAATCAAGGCAAGCCTGGCTTTTGCCAAAGTGTAATGCAGAATAAAGATGAGGGAGTGACAACAGTATTCCCCCAAAGAGAGAAAATGCATGGTTATCAAAACCAAAATAACTGGTCATGCGTGTGGATATCATGTAGAACAAAGTATCAGTGCATCACCCATTGCATATCAAACACTCGCCTCATGAAAGTGAAATCTTCTTCGATGTTTAACAATTCCTTCAGTGGCATTATAAAACATATCCATAAGCATTGTCTTCCCTACAGTGCAAAAACTTACTTTAGTTCTATGTATTTAGAGTCGACAGTGTAACTGAGAGAAAGTTACAAAAGGAATCACCAAAACAAAGGAAACTGAACTCAAGAAGCACTCAAAGGCTCATAGTAACATAGCTCATTGTGAGACTTCTAAAATATGAAGACTCCACATTTAAGACAAAGTAATTCAGGCATACTGCAGCTTCTTCTCAGCAAGCAGAGACAAAAAAAGTGCAACATACCACTACCAACATTCCCATATATATACAGCCCTCTAGGGGCTACAGGAGGAGTGGGACGACGACCAAATCGTGAATCCAACTTCCTCTCTCGATTAAGATATGAAACCCATTTACCCACTCCAGGTTCAGCATTCTCATGTTTTCTCCTGAGTAAGAAAAAAGTTCTATTAGGCCACAAATAACCAAGAAGGATGACCATGAAGAGGATCTAATCATTCATAGTCCTGTCTAAAGAGTCATGATGTTAATTTTTATCAACGACGGATTGAAATATTGTGTTATCGAGGAATATAGTGATAGTGGTTAAAATGCAAAAACGAGTGTCATGCTTAACTGACATCCGAAAAACTTGGGTACCGTAAAACATTGTTGAAATCAAGCCTGTAGGTTCCATTGTCCCCAAAGGAGAAAACGTACAAAGATGCATTTAATTTACTGGAGACAAATTTCTAGTGATTTATAACCATTCCACTAAGCTTTCTGAAAACAGTCTGCGGGAAATGACGCTAGTTAGATACTAGTTGTCCCTACAATGTGGATTTATCAGGAAAACAAAAAGATCCAATAATCTTCAGATGAAGTAATTAGCCAGTAGAGATGGTCCTGCCAGAGAGTTGGTGCTGTACATGGTGCAAAGGTACCCTCTTGGCATCATCATGTAACCCCGTTCTCAAGCCTAAGCTTGGATAATTGGACAAGTAATGGGCCCAATGTCCTACTCAAGTTTCAGTTAAAAATATTATCCAGAACTAATATATTTAGGCAGAAAATTATTATGATATTCACAGTAATAAATGTGAGTGGCAAATATATCTGCACATATAGCTGGCTAGTTGGTTCACGGGAGGAGTGCTTATCGGAAATGAGGTAAATGAATGAGTAGCAGAGTCACGAATTTCATCAAATTTTCAAAAACAGTATTGAATTTTCAAGAACTGTGTTAAAATCATATGCCTCACCGAGACATCCATCTTCCAAAAAACCCATTTTGATGCTGTTTTGCTGATCCCAGTACACCTCCTTGCTGTTTAGCCTCAGCATCCTCCAACAAAAGCCTGCGGCGCTCATTCTCCCTATTCTCCTCCCACCTGGATAGGTTCTCCTACAAAAGGTAAGAAACTAAGGTGAGGAAGAAAGTTCCATATTAGTTGTAAAAAAGCACATACCTTAGATGTTCAGCCTACATGGTAATTCTCCATATCTTTCTCATATTTCTCCAAGTTGACAAGAAGATTTTCCAGTTCCGAAGCAACCTTTTCCTGGTAAGGATCATGTTGTAGCTTCCCTAGCTCAACAAGACTTCTATAACGTAGTAATGGACCTGGAGGAGATGGAACACGATGATTTAGAGTAATGCACAATAAGGGATCATCAAGAAATTCAATATGAAAATCCTCTTCAGAATGACTTAAATGAACTGCATAAGAGCATTAGAAGACAAATCTCATCCTGAAACACCTTGGCCAGAATGGCGTACTGCAATTTGTAAAAGTTGACCACATAAAAATTAATCTGTTTCAGACTTCAGAGAGATAAACAAAATCAGACATACATAATTCATTACCAGCGGCTAATTATTTTCTTGAGACTAGATAAAGGAAGGAAAAGGGTAAACAGAAACATGTATATGCGGAATCAAACTCAAATAGAAAAAGTAGATGGATTAAGTATAATTTGGAGTCAAGTTAATGAACTTGAGCATGTAAACATGACTTTACTCATTGTCTTTCCCCTACTTCGATACTACTTTGTTGACATGCACTTTAATAACTATTCGAGTTCAAATTTACGTTTAGAAGTCTTCAATCCTTGATATTCCGAAAAAGCCAAAGGGGACAAAAAATTATGAAGCACCAAGGAGTAATTATATACATGATGCCGCATAACCTAAGAAGCCAATCGAACTACTTCACTGTTACACTGGTCGTGGCCAGAAACAAACAACTTATCAGAGTTCAAATGATATCACAATAGCCGGAAAGCATAAAACAATGCAGGTACTAATTTATCAATCCAACACTAAAATACTCCCTCCGTTTTTTTGTTGTCTCTTTTGACTCTTAGCAAAATTCATGTTGTTTATCAGAACTCATAACATTGACCTTACTCATTATATATGCCACAGTTTGACTTGTCAAGTAGTAATACTTATCTGACACGTGATTAATATTCGAGCTCAATTTCATGCTTAAATGTTTTAACTCAACCCACAAAGGAGACAAAAATTATGAAACGGAAGGAATTATCAGATACATAATGCCGAATAATCTAAAAAGCCAATCAAAGTACTTAACTCTTACACGCAGTCATTACCAAGAACAAACGGACTGTCACAGTGTACAAATAAGATGAAATTAGTGGGAAAAGAAATAAAAGAATGCACTGCAAGCACCAATAATATCGATCAACCAAAGCTCGTTCAAAAAAGTGTGCATGTACGGGTCTGCAAGTGATGGACCTGAGCGTTTGGCCGGAGAGGGAATGGCTTGATCGGAGGAGTAACGGCGAAGTGCGTCGGTGCGGAGTGAGGAGGTCGGACGGGCGAACCCTAGGGAGCGAAAAGAAGAGATGAGCCTCCTCATTCCGTGGCTGGTCGAGGACTTTGCAGGTCATTCGGATCAAGGTAGAGGAGCTTTGTTATTATTGCGTTAATGGCTGCTCTGCGCAAACGGAACACTCTGAAAAAGTGCGGGGGATGGTGACGTGGCCAACGGCGATACCAGACACTTGAATTTAATTTGTTTTAATTGCACCGCCTAATTTGTGTTTCGTCAAAAACGACTCGTCGAGGGAGACTCATGAGGGAGCCGGGAGATTCAACTTTTTCTTAATTTAGCTCGTTTCATTTGTCCAAGTATCAAGAAAGAAGCTGTTCGGTAAAAAAAGTGGAGATAAATTGTGAAATAATAATAATGAAAAGGAACATTTTTTTTTTTTTGGTTACATGCTCGTCGTAAAAGTTTGTAAGAAAATAAAACGCGTCTAATTTTACAAAAATTAGTTTTGAGAGCATATATTAAACTCCTATATTGATTCTAAACTAATGGTTGATATCATATTCAAAAACTTAGGCCCTGTTTGACAGGACTTTTTTTTCCAGTTTTGAAAACTGGAAAAATTAAACGCGTTTGATAACCATTTTTTTTTCCTTCAATTTAAAAAATCAGTTTTAAAACCGAGGCTATTTTTAAAAACTCCAAAAACGAGTTTCGATTTTCAATTTTGATTTTTTTTTAGACCACCACCACCCTCCCACCGCCGGTGGCAACCTTCGGTGGCCTCCAGCCACCTCCGGCAGCCACCAGCCACCATCGGCCACCACCACCACAAAAAACAAAAACTCAAAATAAAAACTGGGTTATCAAACACCCATTTGTTTTTGTAAAAAAAAAATTAACTACTCTTTAGTTTTTATTTTATTTTATTTTATTTAGAAACTAAAAACCAAAAAAAAAAGTGTTATCAATCAGAGCCTTAATAAAAAAAAGGATGCAACATAAGCTAAACTTGCAAGTGATTGCTGTTTTTGATGTGCATGAAATAAGAATTTTTAAGATATCCTTACTTGTCGAGGAAAACATAAAGAATATAGTTTTCTTATCTCTATTCTAAAACCATAGTTCTAAACCTTCACCACGCTATATAGTGTTGCCAATGAAAGAGGGTCTGTTGCCACATCGAGGTGCCACAAAGGATGCAGTCTGAGTTGGCTTCCAAGAAGACAAAGTGGGAGACAGCAGGGATGGAGCAAGGGCTGAGAGCAAGGCTCTCCAGACAGGTCGTGAGGGCTGGCAGCGCCGCGCAGGCAGGGTGACGACGAACAGGGCCGGCGGTCGACAGTCCGTGTCAAGGGTGCAGCGTCAAAGGTCCGATGACAGGAGTCCAAATGTGTTTCTCTCACTAGAAATCCAGAGAGAATGAGTTTTAGAGAGAGAAAGTGAAATGTTGAAATGAGAGAGAAGTCTTTGAATAAGCTCCAGAATCCACTATATATAGGCACAAATGTGCGCGTGTCATTAGCCGACACGTGTCGTCCTTCGGGAGTGACACGTCGCCAGAGGGGGTCCCACAATATTGATTGTCCGTCGAATTGTCGGTCCCAGAGTTCGTGTCGTCCTGCCCTTGCAGCGTCCCTCTGCCTGTCTGAGGAGACTGACCACACCGCGGTAGCATGGTCAGAGTAGCCCGTTGCCCCAGCCTCCAGTCCAAGCCCTTACTGAATCCCACGAGATGCGTCATGAGACGAGCAGAGATCCTGACAGCGGTGAGGGTTGCCCCTGCAGCCAACTGCCAGGCGTGCCGGACGCGATGCCCTCCGAGGACCTGCTCCCGTCCCGGAGTGACCCGGGGGTCATTGCCCTGGCGGTGACGATGATTAATGGTAACACGAGCGTACATGCTCGCAGCTCGATACTCAGAGTCCGTGGCGAGGGGTCCTCGTGTCGGAGCACTACGAGCGGAGCCCCCCGTGAGTCCGTCGGGTGATTGTGCCGGCGATGGCCTTAGGGTTGTGAGCCCATCCCTGTTGCGAAGGCCGGAGCCTCCAGTTGATTGTGCCCTCGAGGGCCGGAGCCCGTCGATTGATTGTGCTGGCGAGGGCCGGAGCCCTCGGTCGATTGTGTTGGCAACGACTTTAGGGTTGTGAGCCTGTCCCGCTGCGAGGGCCGGAGCCCGTCGGTCAATTGTGCGGGCGAGGGCCGGAGCCCCCAGTTGATTGTGCTGGCGAGGGCCGGAGCCCCCGGTCGATTATGCCAGCGAGGGCCTTAGGGTTGTGAGCCCGTCCCGCCACGAGGGCCGGAGCCCGTCGGTCGATTGTGCCGGCGAGGGACTTAGGGTTGTGAGGTCGTCCCGCCGCGAGGGCCGAAGCCCGTCGGTCGATTGTGCCGGCGAGGGCCGGAGCCCCCGGTCGATTGTGCCGGCGAGGGCCTTAGGGTTGTGAGCCCGTCCCGCCGCGAGGGCCGGAGCCCGTCGGTCGATTGTGCAGGCGAGGGCCGGAGCCCCCGGTTGATTGTGCTGGCGAGGGCCGGAGCCCCCGGTCGATTGTGCCGGCGAGGGCCTTAGGGTTGTGAGCCCGTCCCGCCGCGAAGGCCGGAGCCCGTCGGTCGATTGTGCGGGCGAGGGCCGGAGCCCCGGTTGATTGTGCTGGCGACAACGGGCGTCACGTGATCACTGGTGATGAGTGAGCATTGCAGAATGCCTTGGGTGAGGTGATAGCAGCGGCAAGCAGGTTTCCCTCCCCCCAAGGACAAGGGAGGCCGACCCCCTCCCCCCCCCCCGCCCACTTCCAAGGAGGGTGGCCGACCCCCTTACCAAGTGGGGGCCGACCCCCTTACAAAGTGGGCGGCCGACCCCCTTACAAAGTGGGTGGCCGACCCCCTTCTCAGGGGGGTGGCCGACCCCTTTACAAAGTAGGTGGCCGACCCCCTTCTTCAGGGTGTGGTCGACCCCCTTCTATGGGGGGTGGCCGACCCCTTTATAAAGTGGGTGGCCGACCCCTATTTAAAGAGGGTGGCCGACCCCCTTCTTCAGGGTGTGGCCGACCCTTCGGGGGGGGGGAGTGCACTTTCGATCGCCGTCTGAATGCTTAAGGCGTGGAGCACTTTGACCGAGCAACGATGTTTGAGCAAATTTGACTGCCGAGCGGGTGACGTGTCGTGCCACTGGGATCTTTTAGCAGGCCCTGGGGTGCGGTCCGGATATGTTGTGAACATATAGTAAATTAACGACAAAATATAATTTTTTTTTAACGTCAAAGAAAGATGTAAAAACACACAATCCAGATACAAGATACACACCAGATTCTTGCAACACCCTACTAAATTTGGAGGATCTAATTTCCAAGAAAGCTCATCTCTTGAAAAAGTTAAGGGATAAACAAATACCTAAAAGGTGCAAGAAAACTATTTTCTTTTCTCATCAATTGAACGGTTCTTTATCATTGCAACAAAAGAAAATTTTACGAGACATTTCAAACTGATTTCTTCTGTTATCCAATGAATAAAAGCTATAATAAAAGTTACTACTCACTACGGGCATCAAATACATTGATCCAATCCAATAAAATCGTACACGTGTTTGTAAAAGAACAGTGATTCTATAATTTATATCTCTGATTATGTACAAGTGTTATTTGATCATATAATTGAATTTTTGTTTCCCTCGTTTAACAATAATTTTCAGTTAGAACGTTTAACTCACTCCAAATTAGAATCCGCCACCTTAACCCGCAATGAAAATGTCCAGAAGTTTCAGGGCGAGGCAAGAATACATGCATCAATAGCTATTTGCGACTGAAATTGAAAGAGTGTGTCAGACTGTCAGGGACCACGGGACCTTTTTAAGACGAACTTGAACCTTAAACCGAGCCAAAGAGCGAACCAAACCTTCGTCGATCATCAGTGGACTAAAGACCTGAATGAACTCCTCTCAAAACAATAGCTAAATGCAGTTCTCACCCTTCAACACCATCATCAACAAAAGAGCAGCAGAGCAGAACTGCTTATCTCTCCTTCAAACCTGCACATCCCTCCTTCACCTCAACCAACTCCACTCTCTCATCCTCAAGTCAGGCCTCCAAAGCAACCCCCTAGTTCTCACCAAGTTCACTTCCACATCATCCGACCTAAACGCCATTGACTACGCTTCTTCCTTCATATTCTCCTCAGAGGCCAATACCCAGCTCTATGATACCTTTCTCTTCAATACTGTCATTAGAGCATATGCTCAAACAAATCATTTCAAGCACAAAGCTGTGCTTTTTTACAAACACATGGTCGACGTCAATGTTTTGCCTAACAAATTTACGTACCCGTTTGTTCTCAAGGCCTGTGCTGGTCTTGGGGACCTACATTTAGGTAAACAGGTTCATGGGTCGTTGGTGAAAGTCGGGTTTGACGATGATATTCATGTTTCGAACACTATGGTCCACATGTATAGTTGCTGTGGTGGAGGGGTTGGGTTTGCACGGAAGGTGTTTGATGGAATGTCCAAGTCGGATTCTGTGTCATGGAGCGCCATGATTGGTGGGTACGCAAAATTGGGGATGTCAAATGATGCGGTGGAGTTGTTTAGGCAAATGCAGATTGCGGGTGTTCAGCCTGATGAGATTACAATGGTGTCGTTCTTGTCTGCGTGTACTGATCTAGGGGCGTTAGAGCTCGGCAAATGGGTTGAGGGGTATATAGAGAGGGAAGGAATACAGAAGAGTGTGGAGCTTTGTAATGCACTTATTGATATGTTTGCCAAATGTGGCGATGTAGATAAAGCGATGAATTTGTTTAGGAACATGGGTGACAAGACGATTGTTTCGTGGACATCTGTGATCGATGGTATGGCGATGCATGGGCGCGGTTTGGAAGCTATTTCGCTGTTTGAAGAGATGAAAGGAGCTGGGGTGGCACCAGATGATGTTGCCTATATTGGGTTGCTCATGGCTTGTAGTCATTCTGGGTTGGTTGAGGAAGGTCGAAAATATTTTAATTCAATGGTGAAGGATTTTGCTATAGTACCTAAGATTGAACATTACGGGTGCATGGTTGATCTTTTGAGTAGGGCAGGGCTTGTTAAAGAGGCGCTAGAGTTTGTTCAGAATATGCCAATTGAGCCAAACCCAATAGTTTGGCGAACATTGATTACTGCTTGTCGTGCCCATGGTGAGCTCAATCTTGGTGAAAGCATTACAAAAGAGCTGATAAAAAATGAGCCCTTGCACGAGTCTAACTATGTCTTGCTATCCAATATTTATGGAAAAATGTCTCATTGGGAAAAGAAAAGCAAGATTAGGGAGGCGATGGGCGAGAAGGGGATGAGGAAGATCCCTGGGAGCACTCTGATTGAGCTAGATAACAAAGTTTATGAGTTTGTGGCGGGAGATAAAACACATGACCAGCACAAAGAAATTTATGAGATGATTGATGAGATGGGTAGGGAGATAAAAAGGGCCGGATATCTTCCCTCTACATCAGAGGTGTTACTTGACATTGATGAAGAGGATAAGGAGGACGCGTTAAATAGGCACAGTGAGAAGCTGGCTATTGCTTTCGCCCTTCTGAAGACACCCCCTGGAACTCCCATACGTATAGTGAAGAACTTACGGGTTTGTGGGGATTGTCATGCTGCTACGAAATTTATCTCAAAAGTTTATAATCGATTAGTTGTTGTACGGGACAGAAACCGTTTTCACCATTTTAAAGACGGGTTGTGCTCATGTAAAGACTTCTGGTAGTAAGCTGATATGATATTTGGTCCATGTTTATCAATGACTAATTCTGAGATAAAGAAACATTTAGATGTTCATTTCTCTGGGAAAATGTATGGGGCTGTATGCAATTTTGTTTGTCCTGTCGCAATGCTATATCTTCAGTTTAAAAGATACCATGTAGTTATCTTTGTCCTGTTGAAATGCTGTATCTTCAGTTTTACTTGATATACTCGTCAAGTTGCTGTAGTTTTTCACACCAAGTTACAATAGCTGTTTTGGCATCAGGGTTTTGCTGTGCTCTTGTGCGGTCAAAATTTTAGTGCACATAGCAGCATCCTCTAGCACCAAAAAAAATGAAGTGGCGATGTCTGAAGCCCTTGAGTACTCCTTCATCTTTGGGGTCATTTTGAGTTACAAGAAGAGGATTAAGATATGTAAATATGTGGAGTGCAAAGGTGGGAGTGTCAAGTTACATTATGTTCTACACACTTGAGTTAATTACAAAATGGATTGTATATGATGCTCAACACTCTCTCTTGAAAGCAAGGTTCTGAACCACCACCAAGTATATAAATAACCGTAAGGATGGACCAAATATATAAGGGAGAATAATCGAACTCATAAAATTGCGCAATGAGAGCTATAGTACCACAAAAACACACAATGAATACATCAAGAGTGTGCCAAAAAGGGAAAAAAAAAATTGATGTTGATGTTGATCTCGATCTCCATGCCATTGCAAATGCTGACACAATTGATTTCTAAGAGGTCATGGTAAATAGCGCGTCCAAAATCACAAGCTTGAAAAGAACAAAATATATGATGTGCATCCAAATTTACATGCTAGAATTTGGGCATTTGAATCTAAAAAGTGGATCAATGAATAGATAAAAGTGCATCGAGGTTCACAGACGAGATGAAAGGAGAAGTTAAGCGTGCAAATTCACAGACTATAGGAAAGAACAGTAAATATATGTCCAGGTTCACAAATCCTACACGAAAAACGAGAAAAGATGGTCATCCACATTTATAAAAAAGTTGAGAATACCTATGAGTGTCTCCAGATTTACAATCCACACGAAAGAACAATAAATGACGTGCCCGGGTTCGCAGACCAGACCTAAAAGGGAGAACAGATTTGTATCTACATTCAGAGATTGAATGAGAAAAAAAGGTGTGTTTCGATCCACATATCGGACATGGAAACAAGAAAAAAATCACGTACTGTAGACATGATAACAAGAAGGATTACGCATCTAGATCCGACAAGAAAAAAGAGGTGTGTCCAGATTCAGAAGTGAAAAATGAGGATGTCTAAATCCATAAACAGGACGATGAGAAGGCAAAAACATAATACTATCACTGTGCAGACAAGATTGCAGCAGGTACCAAACACAACTGCAAGCAGATACAAACATGTTGGTAGCCACCTGTGATGGATCAACATTGTCAAAAAGAATAAATTTTTTGGCTAAGCAAATAGTGTAAGGCAGCTGCCAAGTTGCGAAAGCGAAAAACTTCGCTCACAACATAAACTTATTCCGCTCCAATACCAGAGTAAGTTACCCTCTTCTCTTAAATTTTGAACTATCATAGAATGAATATGATAACATGTTCTCATGCTTAAACTATCGAAGTATACTGCAGCTGCACCAAAACCATGCAAAAGCTTACAGAAACTTGTCAAAGCAAAAGGTAATTAGGCACATGACGTACCAAAGATTGAACCTCCCCCTCCGCCCCCACCTCCTTTCTGGGCCTAAAGCAGGCCAGAGAGTGGGCAGACTGTTACGGCCTAACACTCAATTCTTTACCCATTAAGGTTATCAAAGTAGGTTTTAAGTTATTACCAAGTCTTTTGCATTCAACTCGAGTTCGAAACCTACTTATTTTTCTCGAAGAAAAAATAGTTGTAAATACGAAAAGCAAGCTGGTGCCAAAGTTGACTTCCTCAATAATCGGGAATGCTTCACATAGTTTCGACAAGAGAATTAGATGACAACCAAATAGCAAAGCCAATAAAAATATATCAATAGAGTTGGATAAATAAATTAAACAACACCCATATGTATGGGAAGTTCTTTTGCTCATTCTAGCTAAGGATGGTAAATTGGTAATTCGAGACCGTATATGTCGCCCCGCGCCGCCCTGCCCTAGATTGAGCCAATAGGTGCCTTATGAAAATGGAGGTTGGAGTAATTGGTAATGGGGCATTTAGGGCTTTAGCTAACTTAGGCATAAATGGAGTATCTCCATCCTTAACATGCTCCAAATTTAATTCTTTTGGAACTATATGGATTTCTCATCCCCAACTTAACCCAAATATATGTACGAGTTTATTTATTTATTTTTTTTACCTCCTCTTTCCTAAACTTGTAATTCCATTGCCACCAGCCAACTTCGGCCACAACTATGGGAACCACCTCTGACCACCAAAGGCTATCACCTCTGGAGACCAACTCCGGCAGCCTCCACTGTCGGCCAAGACCACCATTGATTGTATTTTTTTTACATATTGAACTAGTTAAACACAAAATAAGAAGAAGAAATAGATACTGAAAAGTGTTCACCCATGTTGAATCAGGTCAAATGGAGCGGGTTGGATCAAAATGAGATGGAGCAGTGCAGAAAAGGAACCCCGAATTGCCATTCTAAAGTCAGCTATTAATATTGAATTAGTGGCAACACTTTTAGGATCACACATGAACTTTAGCGTTGAGTTTTAGGATATAACCAAGGGTACGAGCAAAATTTTTTTGGTTTGATACCACTCGTGGCTCCCAAACTATCTTCCATTTTAAAAATAGTTCATGTACTCCGGGGTTTCATTGTTTGAGTGCTTGAACTACTCAATTTTCCTATTTTAGTCCTCCTATTACATTTTCTCTTAAAGTGTTATGAGTAGTCTTGTCAATAAAATTATTTCCCCCCTTCTCCCATTTTATCTCAAGCTCCTCTCTCTTCTCACTTTTGTTGCCACCCCCCCCCCCCCCCCCCAACAACAAAAGTGAAGGCGGGTGTGGTGGCTTGATGGTGGTGAGTATGGCGGCCGTTGTGGCTACAGGTATGGTGGCGTGAAGGCGGCGACCAAGAATAACTGTTGGTGGAGTTGCGGGCCGTAAATGAACAAAATGGGGGGGGGGGGGGGGACAAAAAGGCTAAACAGATGGGCCAATTAGAGACAGAATAAAGCAAAAAGTTGTCGGACTATATTTAAAATGCAGAGATGGTTCGGATGACTGAAGTGGTATTAGCCCAAAACTTTTAATATTACCTGTGCTTTGACCTTAATGCATAATTTCAAGCCCTCTCAAATATGGACCGGCAATGGTCGGGCCCAAGGAGTTCACATTATAAACCTCACGTATCTCAATGGGTTCAAGTTGTAACGACGTGTACTATATGGTTGGACAGGATTACAGCAACAATTAGTAGACCTTCGATATTTAATAATTTGTATGTGGTACGTTAAAACAGTGATGCTAAGAATTATCTTTGAAAATATTAACAAAAATACTACTAACTTTATTTGACAAGCATTAAGTGTCATTAACCAGAGATTGTAACTATCTTCTTACGGCTAAAGAAAAATTTGTTCTTCCATAAAAGTCCGTCAAAGTTAGAGCAAGAGGGCTCGTAATTGGTTAATATGATTATGTAAAAGGGTCTTCATCTTGATATCAAATATTCCCTCTGTCTCAATATATTCGATCGTGTTTGATTTGTATGCTTACTTAGGATGAGTCATATTTTATTAGTTTCTTGTTCTATCCCCGGGGGGTTAGAAAAAAAGTAGGCCAATAGAGTAAATGTAAGTTGATGAAGGATTAAATGTGAAGAGAAAAAAAATAGAATAAAATAAGTGTAAAAGGTAAACATGAAATCTACTTAATCTTTCTTCATGTAAAAAGTGATCAATCTTTTTTTGGAAGAGCTCAGATAGGAAATGTGATCAATTTTTTTTGGGATTGATGGAGTGCAAAATATGCAATTCTCCTGACTTTTATGGAAGGACGAATTCCTCGACCACCTTTCACGAAAGGCCAAGCTAGGGCAGTAAATGAGCCGAGCCGAGTTTACAATCGTTCAATCTCGGTTCATTTTACTTCTTATGCACAAGCTTGTCTGTCTCTCGTCGCCAAACAAGACTAGCAGACTCATCATTGAATGAACGTTTCACAAGAGCCTTTACCGAATGCAATCTCACGTGAACTGTAAATTCCGTTGAAGTTTTGCGTGAAGTCCGTTTGTCCTGAAGGTAATGGGACAGTGAGGTGGTAGCAATTTCAGGACAGACATGGACAAAACGGTGCAATTAATTACACCACTATCCTTTTGGATGCATAACACGTTACGGCATCAGTCATCGGGTGCATAACATAAGTTCCAGTTACAAACAAACGCTGCTTCCATCAATCATGCACAGCTCACTTCATCCTGTCTAAACAAGTACTTGCAACTCTTAAAATTGGGATTCACAAATTCTAGGAGTAGCTGCTTATTGACCATCATAGTGTATTGGACAATGGTATGAAGTATAAAACTGAATCCATCCCAGTTCAAGAAGACAGCTATGAAATAATAGAAGTACTAGTTGTCTAAATGGGGATCAGAACTCCCAGTAGTAGCTGCTCCTACATGTGCACTTCAGGTCCAAGAGATTGAAGTACATTAGTAAAAAGAGGTCCAGTAGTTGAAGGATACGTAAACTGAAATCTTGCTGGTATGGAAAATGCAGCAGAACTAAAAGAGGGTGGAAACCGAATGAAAAACTAATCAGGATGGTGTAAAGGTTTAAGGGCAATATCATCTCATACAAGATGGCAGAAAAGGTCCTGTTTTGGAAACCTACCTAACGTCATACTACGGATCGATGCCTGTAACAGATTGCTCATTCTCAGAGCACTTGATTTAACCTACCAAAAGTAAAGTATGTGCACAGACGTTTCCTGTTGGGCCACAATCTCCAGGTTTGTCCTTCCTGTGTTAGATTTAGGCATTCATGGATAGTAAATAGCCATCACAATCATCACATGCTTCACAAGAGAATGTAGATGGGAAAGTTTACAAGAGAATCCAGTTGTTTGCTCAACTTCAACCTATTAAACCACATAGATTAAGAAACGTTGAAGCAAGAAACAAAAACAACCGGGTAAACTTAGCAGCTGCATTGTTGTGAAGCATTTCCCAGGAACAAAAGGGAGAAAGAAAGTCTCGTACGAAACAGTTTTCGACATTATTACTGGTTCTGAGGACTGCAGCTGGCCAAACACAACCCAGAATATAGCCAGAGGCAATTTGCTCGATTACATAATCCAAGACGTCTATCCATTTTAAATTCTTCATAAAACTTACTGAAAATTATGTGCCCTTCGATATTAACTTCCTTTAGAGCACTCAAAATCTACGTCAGAAGGCATAAAATTTTAGGCATCTTATTGTCTCTACGACATGATTGTTTTCGTCATTACTACAGTGTCGTGTGTTTTAAGTTCAAAACCTTTATACATTACTCGTTAGAAGCCTTTCACGGCTTCAGTACATATCAATCGGATACTATAAACAAATTTAACTCCCCTAAGCATGAACTTCGAGAAACAAATTTTTGCTCAAGCAAAACTTGCATCATGTCATCAAGATACAGCCACGACTAGACTTGCAAAGACTAACTCCACCCAACAACTTCTGCAACTCTAGAAACATTCTAAGAACAGAGAGGCTTACCAAGACCCTTCATAGCGGTAACTTATTAACTTCTTCCCACGCACTTCTCCCTTAATGGTTCAATTATCCAAATAAATGACATATGTTTTACGTATCTTATTGCTGCTCCCGCGGCTGACTGTCATTATCAGCAATTCAGCACCTCCTTCTCTTGTGTCATACATACATTTCAAACCATTTAGGTGTCAACCAAACAAAAATGTGCATTGCGCAATAACTGCAGAAACCGCCATTTGAAACATTTCACTATGCATTTCATCGTGTTCCCATATACAGAGTACAACTTTAGATCCTTCACTATGAAGTCAAACAACAGTCATGTCATCAAAGCAGAGCAAACTCTAATCAACAGAACCTAAAGAAACTTTCTTCAAACACCAATTTGACACACAAAGGTTGGAGGCATAGAATATGTGTATCATAAAGCTAAAAAACACTATTTAGAGCCTCACATGGTCGATCAAACACACAACACCATATCTTAAAAGAAACAATAGAAAGAAGCAGATTAGAAGAGTTTATATTAGCTTATAAGAACCAGAACAAGTGAAGGTAAACGAGCACATGTAGCAAAATTCAAAAATAGTACCAGGTATTCGAGATCCTTTCTCTACTAAAATACAGGAATTGGCAATGAAAGCAAGAAATGCAGATCTCAAATCCCTGTTCTCGAAAAGTAAATCCGAATCCTCCCCAGTTATCACCAAGGAACGACGATTAAATATAAAATTACCTAACCAACATACCGAAATTCCAAATCCATCCAAAGAGCAAAAGATTTCCCCAGTCTCCGAACCCTCCATCCCACCATCATCTTTATTGTTACCCATACTCTTTGTTTCCAAATCTAAAAGATCTTTTTCCTCAACTACTCGGGTTTAAGCCTGTGAATCGCTCTTCTTGTCCACATTTCCTTCCCTCTCTTCCAACAGCTTCCCGGCCTCCTCCTCGTCCGCCTGCTGCGCCTTCTTCTGTGCCTCCTTCGCCTTCATCGCCTGCAGCTTCGAATGATTATAATACGCCACGCCCAAAAACGCCAATCCGTACCCAACCAAGTTAATCGCAGTCACAGTATCCTTAATCACCGACCACGAGAACGCGATCAGCAGCCAGTCCTTCACAACCCCGGCGACATTCATTGTCAAAGCTGACGTCTTCCCGACCAGCAAGAACACACCCAAGTTCAACGCAAACGCGCACAGCGAATTCGTCCCAAACACCAAGAAATCAAAATGAAAACTCGATGTCTCCCTCAAAACCGGGTACTCCACAACCACCCAGGGAATAAACAAAAACGCAAAGCAACACGGGGCAACGTAATACAGCGAGGTAATGGGGTTCAGAGTAATTCCCTTCGATGTCAGCAAGATCTGGATCAGGACCAATCTGGTCGCTTCAAAAGCGACGGCACCCAGTTGGAGCAGAACCCCAAATGTGTCGAATTTCGCCTCGCCGTAGGCGGCGATGCCCACCCCGACAGAGATCGAGATCATGTTCAACATGGTCTGCGATTTGTAGGTCTCTTTCTTGAGACTGATGCCGATGGAGTAAACGGCGACGGGCATGAGGGCCTTGAGCATCTGGATGAAGGAGACGGAGAGGTAGATGTAGGCGGAGTTGGAGAGCCAGAGGGAGAGGGAGTAGAGGGCGCCGATGGGTACGACGGAGGAGAGGTAGAGTTCGCGGGTCATGGAGGGGGAGGAGGGGGGGTCGACGAAGCGGAAGACGCGGACGGCGAGGAAGGCGAGGATGGAGCAGAAGCCCATGTGGATGAGGGTGGGGGAGATGGGGTAAGGCCAGTTGTAGAGCTTGCGGTCGAGGATGTACTTGTTGTAGACGATGACGGTGAAGCTGAGGAAGATCCAGATGGCGACGTAGGTGTAGGAGAGGACGATCTTCTTGACCACGCCATCGGAGATGGAGGAGGAGCCTCCTTTGCCCATGGTGGTGGTGGCGGTGGTGGTGGCGGTGGTGGGGGGATTTGGGGGAAACGAAGGAGTCAAGGATTTGAGGGGAGAGAGAGAGAGAGAGAGCAGGACGAGTGAGAAGGAAACTGTGGGAAAGCAGGGTAGGTAATGTAAAGCTCGGTTTTTGGGGTTGAATGGGCCAGAGCTAATGTGTGTTGACTATTGGGCTTAGGTGGATCTGCTGGGGTCCACGTGGAAACTTTTCCAAGTGATATTTTAAAACTAATTTAGTTTCGGAGCAGAAATGGCTTTTCTAACACGTATTTATAATTATGTCAAATACTTTGTATTTTCGTAAAAGTTATGTTGACTTTAGTATCAGAACTAGCCCGAGCTATTCCACTCGTCAAAGAGCTTGTGTTTAATCTTTCCGCTTAGGTTAATGTTAACGACTTCTTTAGTACGGTAATTTGACATAAAACGAGACGTATAGTGTAGTGTAATTTAAACTCTTATATTGTAATGGTCTTAGTGTATGTACATCGTAGACGACACTTTCTTAACATTCATGATCACGTATTGTGAAGTGAATGTCAGATAATCGCAATGAATACGCATTTTTTTATAGTATTTTTAGGTGGCTCTTTTGCTTGTGCGTCTATTTTTGTTAAAAAGATTATTCTAAAGAATCTAAACGCAATCTTAGAAAGAAAAAGTGAAGTATTAAAATGAGAGGTTAACTCTGTAAGAAAGAGAGATCATCAGCATGTAGAGTTTGAAGATTCAAAGTTTGAATCAATTAACATTTGCATTTTACTGCCAAATACGTTTGCTACCATTTTGGTACGTAGAAGGGAAACCGACCGGAGCTAGCCAGCCTGTATCATGGCACCCTTTCTGGTGCAATTTACACACATTTCCTTAAGCATTAGATGCCCTTCATGTGGGCCTGTTGCCATGTCCCGTGGCTTTTATACTTCACAAACTTTTTTAGGAAGTTGAATTCAATGTTTTCACATTTATGTTGCATTTCGGGAAGTTGGTTAACTTGTCACTAACACCCTGATGATTTTTCATATTACTGGCCAGCGCCATGTCTTTTCAAACTTAGCATCCAGTCGCTCTCAATTTATCGAACTTTAATCTGAACACCATTACAATGATTTATCGGAACGTATGAAGGGCCGTGTGCGCTACGCACCCTGAAGTTTCAATAAGTTACTGAATGCTAGAAAAAAGAACATCAGGGTTGCTGAGCGCACACGACCTAGAATCATAAGGCTTCAAGCGTTGTCAATCCTTTTTGACTATTCAACCCTCACCTCGTTCTCCTAATTCATTAAATGTTGGACTAGAGATATGTATAATAATTAAAATTGCAAAGGAGGAAAAAAAAGAAAAGGAAAAAGGATGCTATGTACCATAAGCGAGAAGTAAAACTTCTTGTTTTTCAATTTTTTTCTTTTTTTTTTTGTTCGGTGTTAAGGTGGAGGCCAATTTGCATAAATACTATAATAAATTGTAACGCCGCCGGAATTCTGGAGCCCCACCGCCCCGAACTCCCGGGTCGTTAACCTATCGGATCACATCAAACCTGTCAAATCTATTCACTAATACATATTTCAAAACATTTAATCGGATATCATCTCAAATTCTCCAAATACAAGCTTACAAGACTGCTTAAACTGTTAAAACTTAAGTTCTTTACAAATTCGAGTCTTTATGAAACACAGTGACAGTACCGACCCACACATGGGTCTCACTACACTGTAGAGGCGGGCTTACCAGAACCTCACACAGACTCTAACACATCCCCGAACCTGCTACAGCTTATCATCACTTGCAGAAGGGAGCCAAACGAATGGTGAGCTTTTGAGAGCTCAGTAAGGTCGCACAAGGACTACAACAAAGATTACAACGCGATTCTCAAGCATCCAACCGACGATGATTTTCAAAACACTTCGAACGATAAAAAACTCAATGATTTCCAAAACGATCAAAATTTATCATAAATACCAAAATTGCCAAATACAATCACGACGGGTTCCAAAACGATCAATAAAAGATTCTTTTCAAAGTCATCAATTCTAAGATACGATGATGGTTTTCCAAAGGATTTCAAAATGTACTCAGATCATCTGAAACAGTTCTTTCCAAAATACACTGAAGATTTCCCAAAAAGATTTCGACACGAACACAAACTATTTCAGAATATACTTTTTAGTCATTTATGTAACAGTCACGGCAATATACAGAGCAGATAAACTCAAAAAAAATCAATGTTAATCCTGGGCGATTACAATGCTATTCCGGCAAGCTAACAGAGTGTACACATACATAATGTATCATAATATAATTACTAGCCCTTAACATCGATCAAGGAACTAGCCTACTTCCCCGTAGGAAGTAGTAATAATCCAGCCTTATACCGCCTCCTCACAGAACAGTTACACAGGTCAACACAGAAAAATCAACAATATCAATGAAAATTAACCTAAGCTCAAATTAACGAAATCAATCCGGGTCGCAATGACAATAAACACACTAATATGAGTCATCATTGAAAATTTCAGAAGAAAAATCACAATTAAATAGCAAAATAATTGTGAATCATTATCTAGTTTAGACACAACAATTCGGAAGAACAGATACGAACAATTATCAAATTTGTTCAGCATGTAATAACAAACGAGCATCACAAGATTTCCAAACAATCGATTCAGGTTCAATATTGGGGATTTTCTGGGCAATAACATACCGATAGCAATACACAGTTCAGAGTTTGGCATTAGCCATAAATAGATTAAATGAGTACTTACGAGTACGAGTTATCTAAATAAGGGTTCAGACGAAAGTCCTTACTCAGGGTTCAGATAGAATTCCTTACCTAGATCCGCAGATAAATTATCCTAACTGGAAAGTCTTTAGCCTTAACCTTCGGAAGTTTTGCCCTAATTACTCTCCCTCTGCCTCTGATTCCCTCTGCCTCTTCGATGTTTTTTTTTCTTTTCTGTTCTTCGTTGGTTACTGTTCATGCTTTCCCAAAGTGGAAAGTTTTTCCCGCTTTTGTTTTTTTTTTCTTCTTTCTTTCATCCGAGATCTCACATATCCAAATCCCATATTAAATTATTTAGTTTGGCTTAGTCATGGAAGCTAGTAAGTGGTGGCACATTCTAAAAAATGGCTTCTAACTTATTTTCATAAAATTGCAAAATAGTCCCTCAAGTTTCCAAAATTACGAAACAACCCCAAACTTTTGTATAATTACATTCAAGCCCCAAAATTATTCTAATCATTCTCAATTTAATTAAATATCACTGAAAATATACACTAGCATTCATTTTATTATTTTTCATCACTAAAACCATAGTTTACAGTTATGCCCCCAAAGTTTTCAAAAATTACGTTTTTACCCCAAAATTCTTTTAAGCTCCAATACGCTAATAATACGCGAGCATTGCCCAAAATTACCGTCCGTTTATTTTTCGGAGTCCGGATGGTTGTTTTAACATGTTCCCGAAGTTCGGGGTATTACATAAATTCACCTTACCCCCTGGACTAAGAGATTCATAAAGTTGTGGCCAAGAAAACTCCAACTGAAGATCTCGATGACATATCTCGGGATTTTGGTTAAGGGTACTGCGTTACTATATTTGAAAAAGTTTTGACGGCAATCATTTGTCTGTTGCATAACAATAAATTACTCTCTCTTCATAACGAGTCTCAACGCACGATTTGGGAAAACAAAAGCGGTGCATTATTTAAGCATAATTGCATCCAAAATTGTGAGGTTTAAGTTACGTTGCAACAAAAGAAATAAGGAAGGATACACCCGTAATATCTAAGTCTTCACATATCCCACCGTTTGGTTTTTCATCTACCACAACCGTCGGCATAAGGTTTGCCAAAATTCTCCATCACCTCCACTTTG